>JARJDV010004396.1:0-10640 GCA_030264675.1 Anaulacaspis nigra
AATTGTGTCAAAAAGTGAAAAATGTCAAGAATTTTAAAAGTTTCATAATAGCACTTAACGTGTTTAAAATTTTTGCGCCTCGTTCAAAGCTTGACGTATTTCTTTTGAGCGCATGTAATTTATAAAAGTGAAGTTCCAGTAAAAATATTTTCTCTCGGCGCAGCGCGAAACGCAAAAAATAAAACCTCACGTGTATTTTTATTTTAGACGTGATACCAAGAAGAACTAACGCCCGAGAGTAAATAACGCGAGGCGGCTGTAAAAGCTGCAGCAGTTGGCCATTTTATCAAATGGTCTGATAAATAGTTAATGAAGTGCAAGTTGCACCAGCGAAGTGAAAATGGAATGTAATAATTTATAATGCTGCCAGTGTATAGAGTGAATTGTACTTCCATCAAGGAAACCGCAAACATGTTACACTTTATGTGTATGCTATTGAACTTCTGTCAAGACGTAACATCAAGAAGGTTCTTTCTCAATACATTTCATGTTTGTTCTGATATAAATTCAATGCAAATATTGTTACTCTCCAAGTAAGTGATTAATATTCATTCAAGATTCATTCCAAATAAATTAATTTATCTTCTTTTTCAATCATGTTTTTTTCCGTGATAATTAATGCGAAAATTTATCAGAATATTTTTCTATTATAGTAAAAATGACAAAAGATTAATCCATATTTCTTGCTTTTAATGTTCTACGAAGAACGATAATAAATGATTTTCTGCGAATTAATCATCGATGGCCATTTCCAACACATTTTTGACATGGCGAATACGCATCATCAAACTGAGCTTTTCCCAGACGGCCTTCATTCATTTAACATGACAACGAGCGTTCGTTGACATGTGAGTAACTTTAAAAAGTATCCACCCAAAAAACGAAAAATTCCAACTTTCCAACAGGCGCTTTGCTTTGCTTTGCTAAGGAGAGACTGATTACTGACAAAACTTCGTTCATCCAGGAAAAAAAAGCCACCGACGCATATTATTTTTCGGTTGGAAAAAGTTAAATGAAATACTTAAATATATAAAAATAATTCCATATTTCATTAATCAAAAACACATTGTCTTGTTTTTAAACGAATTACAAATAACTTTTTTCCGGCTCTCAACTCAACTTTTACGTCGTTCGTTTCAATTTCGTACAGCGCGCAAGTTATTAAAGTTAAGCCGGAATAAACGCATTAATCTATTAACCTCTCCCGCATGTAAATCGAGCGTGGTTGAAATTTGCGCCTCTCATTATTAAAACAACAGCGCGACGCCATTAAAATATCACCGCGGGAATAGCGTTTGATTGTTTAATCAAACATCGGCACATTTTGTGCTGAATAATGCGGCTTAATTTATGTAAACACAAAGTGACACGGAGGAGGAAAGAAATCAAGTCCCCGAGGAGAGGCCATCGCGCGCATTTCTATTGCGTTTTCAGTATGTTTAGTGCGGTGTGTAATGCGATTAGGTATCAGGAAATGTTGCTTGCTGTTGTTAATTGCCGCAAACGCTAGTTGCTTGCTAAAAAGAGTCACATTTCTAGGTGGTGCACTCGACCGCACACACATTTGCTTCTTGCATTTAAAGCCAAGCTCACTCGCGCACTCTTTCTCCCTCTTGCTTTGCGCTTAATTTAATTAAACTTGCTCGAAATAATTTCATTAGCTCGCCATCATTACATGCCGTTCTATGCAAAGCACGCCGCACTCGCTGAATGAACGAAATTGCAAAAGTAATGCGGTAAAGTTCAACTATTCAATTGCTTAATACGATTTGCACTGTGTTTATTTCCTACCGCGTGTTTTTCCGCGCGCCGTAAAACAAATTTCATTAAACCAGCCGTATCTTTGTTGCTAATTAATTAATTAATTACATTCTAATTTAATTCCGCAAATTCCGCGATATCTAAACAAAGTTTTATTCTTTGTAAAATACTTACTCAAGATTTAAGATTTGAGTGAATAGCGAAACCCGAGATGAAAACTGAATTTAGTTAAACTATAATATTCTTGTTAAACTTGGCTAATGTGCAAGTTTTAAAAGCTTATTTAGCTTTCATGGCCCAACAGTTATGTTGTATCAAGAGCAAGACAACCGCGGTTTGTCCATTGAGCAAGTCTTACCAAGGTGGCTTTGTTGCTTCGTTGAGTGTGCATAAACTTTTCAAGCAGAATTTACATCGTCCGTTTATTATTAGCTTAACGCGCCAACCAACTTTCAGCAAATGAAATTCATAGCCGTAATATTTTCAGACGGGCGATCTTGTCAACTTTCAGCTTTCGTTGGCATTGCTACTACCATATTTACTTTAATTGAGTTATGTTTGGCACTTGATATGAAATAACAAAAACAACTTTTAGTAGGTCAATTAGTAGTTGGAATAATATTGATGTCTATAGTGCCGTAAAATATTTCATAAGACCCCATATTCGAAATTGTAATTATATCAACGTTTTACACCTAAATATAAAATTGTAGTACTGTTAATTAAAATAAGTAATAAATAATATTTTATGATCAATGAATTTTATGAAACGGAAGGAAACCATCCATATTTCACACTGAATTATAGTTATATTTAAAAAATAATTTATAATCCGAAATATTTACAGTTGATAAATTTATAGCTTTTAATTAACAGTGAAACATCCAATAAACCATAAACTTGAACGATAAAATGTTTTGAAATGTTTCGCAATAATTTAGATGTATCATTCATTATCCACACAAAATATCATTCGAACAATTTCTAGGACTTTAATTACCACTTGGCTCATATGACTCACGTAATTAAATTGTATGATTTTTACGCATTTATCATTCGCTTCGCTGCTATCACGCGCAATAAATTTTCTATTTTCGTTTTGCCATTATCACGCAAGCCAGCAATAGATTCAATGAAATTCTAACAATTAAATTTTTTACGTCCATGCCCGCTCAAGGTTTCACGAATCTACTTATTAATTAGCCATTTTACACAACATAACATTAATAAATCGTGTGTCGTGTGTTTTTGCGCGCCGGAAAGCAAGCAATAAGAAGTTAATGAAAGATACGCTGAGCATACGTTGGAAATTATAGAGAATTATTCATCTAGTATATCAACAAAACCCAGAAACAATCAGAGAGAAAAGCGGCAAAAACACACAGGATAATGAAATGAAACACAACAGATGATTGTATTCAACCGCCGCACGGGACCGCCCCGCGTCGGTAGCGGGCCACTGATAACAAACGATAAGTGCGTTACGAGAGGGCAACGAGAGAAAACGATAATGTAATTATTTTCGTATTGTTCTTGGGCCTTCGTCGTGTGCTTTCCTCATCCGTATCAAAATTTCGCTCACCACTTGCTCCCAAAATGTATTATTACCCGAACCGAAAAACGGAGTGTAATTCCATGCTCGTTGCCCGTTTTAGTTCCACTCGTATGAGCAGCCGTATTAATTCCAGTAGCGACTTTAGCAATTGTTTTGCGCAGCACCACCGCATGTGTGTGCGTGTGTGTTGAAAAGCCACGTACGGAATTCGCTTATCGAGCCCGATCAGGAAATATATTACACAAATGCCTAATCATTAACATAATTCCGCGTGCGCGCAACTCACCCCGCTCATACTTTATTAACGTTTGTGTATTTTTGCGCCGCGCTTCGATTTTGTTCGTAATCAAGGAAATTGTAATACACCATTCCATCGTTCCATGTGTGCAAGTTTTCTATTAACCACGAAAATCAACCGGAAAACTTGAATCATTAATCAATTAGTGCTTTAAATAAAGGCGAAATGTCAAATAATAATTAAATCAAGATAAGTTTAGTTAATTACTTTCACCTTGCTCGCTTGCTTGCTTGCGAAAATTCATAAAGAAACACTTCAGAATCTAGGCTAAACTAGGAATATTAAATAAATTAGGTTTCAAACTAAATACTTGAAAATAATAATATATCAATTCAGTTGTTAAACGTGCCATTGATGAAAAAGTTTCTTAATTAATTTTAGAGCTTAAGTCTTGTATGCAACGTGAGAACAATGGCGAAATAATAATTTAAAATTAATTACGAGCGGCTTGCAGAATATTGAATGTTGGCATTACGTTATTTAACGCATTAACGCAGCAAGCGAGCGAGCCACACTTCGAATGGGGTTGAAAATCGGTGCACAGAAAAAGCGCGCACCCTGCATAAAAACGAAGCACACTCTTTGTGCGCTAATTAAAATAACATCAAAAGTGAGCGCGAGATGAAAGCCAATGCATTTTCGTTCGCTTTGTGCGCAATCCTTTCTTCCGAGCGCCAGTGCATTTTACTTAATAACAAACCCCTCTCTAACAAGTAGCATGATTTATGTAACAAGCGACCAAAGTTTCCCACTTCCCATCAATAACTTTATTTCACGAGCGTGTTTGCCTTTTCTCCTCTTTATTCTTGCGCATACAGAAACTCCGCAATTACAGACAAACGTATTGCAAAAAAGCGTCCGCGGCGACTCGCCTGACATACATTTACGATAAGAAAGCGGAAGGACGGGTAAAAAACGAGAAGTGAACGACATCTGCTTCCGCTGCTTTGACTCCTCTTGTCTGTTGGAAAATACGTTAAGTGATCAGAAAACGCTGAGGCGAGCTCCTTCGGGAATTGAACGACTCGGGTTTCGCGTGAAGCACGACGCAGGCGAATTGATATTATTGAAGAAATTTGCTCCTCGCATTCGAAAATTAATAACGAACTGAATAAATATTCATTTTCTTTCATTATGTAAATTATTGCTGCATGCACTCTAATCTCGCAGGCATAAACCTTTGTAAATATTATGTGAATATTTTATAACGTGAGACGCAATGGCAGTCGGCAATTTACCATTTTATTCGCGCTTTTATGAATAATAAAAAATATGAACTTGTGCGCGGTTAAAGAAATGAAGAAAAGAGGTACAATAATTAAACTAACGTTGAAGGTAATAGTCATATCTAAGAACGTGCTCTTAAATTCAATTTTAAATGTAGGTTAACTGCACAGCATTAAAAACTTTCTCAACACTTTACGAATCAGGATGACATTTTACAGTCGCACAAAACTTGACACATTTATATTTCTTTAGTGTCTTGATGGCTTACGACTCTATAAACTTCTACTTCTTAACACCGTAAATTATCCAAAGACAAGCAGATGTTCATGAACTTGTGTAACTATTATTTAATGTTTTATATCGAGCTATCGAGCATAAGAAACTGTACAATAACAGCGAGATAATTGAATGAAAATGGCGAAATAAATTATCGCCGATATGTTTTTTGCTAGTTTCGCATTGCAGATGAAGATATCAAGTGAAATCCTATATCAAGTTTCATCCCTCTCGTAAATTTATTTTACAAGTTTACATTGCTTATGCAATCGTTTTGCATTAGCCCTCAGCCGAGAAGCTGGCTCTTCTTTACTTTCATATTCCTTCGCCGCCTTGGGTGGCTTTTTTAATACGGCATGCCCCCGCCAACCAAGCTCCCGCATATATTTACATATGAACTGATGAAATATCCCTGTTTCTGGAATCGTCGCGTTGCGTTGCAGCACGCCAAAAACAGGCTTCCTTCTTCATCGTCCTCGTGCATTGCAAATACAATTTTACTTTATGGCGCGCGCAAGCCTTGAGCATATTCCCATATTACATCCGAAATACAAATTTATATTTCATATGATTTGCCGTATTGAAAAAATCAATTTGTTTGCACAGAAACGATTCTATTCTATTATTAATGCAACGTAATATACATTTACGAGCGAACTGCGCTGCCCACCGTTTTCGGCGTAACACCCATAAGCAGCGACTCGAAGATCTTCTTGCTACCCGGATAAAAATACAACATATAGGCCCAATCCCTTTTCCGCAAGTATACTATCTGACAATCGGTCAACGCGTAAAACGAGTACAAATGCGGTTCGTTATCACTAATGCCCTGCAAATGCCCAAAGCTGTCACCCTCGTTTAACTGCGAGACTAGATTGTCACCCATGTATCCATCGCCTCGCAGTGCAGCGACCGAACCGTGCTGGATAAAGTAAATTGTCGAATCGACAGTGCCCTGATACACAATGATTTCGCCATGATTAAAGTAATCCATTTTCAGTTTGGCGTACACCTGACGCTTAAGATCGTCGTGTACCTGTTGAAAGAACACGCAATTTTCAAGAATATTGTCGTACACGTTTGCCGCAATTGCTTCCTGCAGATACGATGGGAGTGTGTAGAACAATTCCGGTATCTTAGCACCACTTTTCTTGCGCCAAACAAGAGAACAGTATAATTTGACACGTTGCACAAGTATGTTTGATACGTGATTGCGATTCATGAATTCCAGCAGCATATTCACTTCTCGCAAATATTGCGATTTAAGATCGTGGAGAGCTTGCATTATTGACACCACCACCGCGTAGCATATCGAGATGTACGTCATTACAACCGCCATCAGCATGATGAAAACGATAATGTGTAGAAAGCCGACGGGATAATAACGCCGCTGCGACGTGTGCGTAAAGAGATTTGTGACTATATACAAATACGTGGCACAGTGCTCGATTTTTACTTGAGGTGTAGCAGCGGCCACCATATGAAGATCCAAATGCGGATTCATATTTGGACCGTCACTTTCCGATATAACCACTATGAACGCAGCCGTTGAACAAATGCAGAGTATAATTGATACCATATTACTCACAAATTTCGTCACAAAGACAATCGTTGCTGCTCGTGGTATAAGTTTCTCGATGACCCGAAACATGAATATGTTACGAAGCAGAACATTCGATCTTCCAAGCGCATACAAGTAGAAAGCCGTAAGGTCACTCACATGCGAATAAGGAATCATCACATAGAATGGTATCGCACTAAAGATGGTGATAACAAATCGCCACGTGGAAAAGAACTGCGTAATGAGCATCAGCGGTGACATGAGATCACCCTCTGAAGTCGTTATCTCTAGAAAGAAAACGAAAACGATTGCAATCCCATAGAACACATCAGCAAGAAGGCCAAAATAGTTGTAGTACATGGCAACCGTGATGATCTGATAGAAATATGCCAATTGTGGTATAAATGCTCCCATTAGATTTAAAATAGTGACAATCGCCAATCCTTTTCCGGTATCCAGCTTCAATTTCCAGCGCACAATTTGTGTCGCAATTTTCGGATAATGAAATGTTGAATAGCCAGGTATATGTGTACGATGTATACAACGTAGTCGACGAAATACTTCTCCAGAACTGGGAAAATGCTGAAGAATCTCAAAGAACTTATTGGATTTTATGTATAATAACTCAACTACTCCCATTGTTATCATAGTCTCACACAATCGATTATATTGCAATGGGCAAAGATTACCAATAATCGAACCGGGACCTAGAGAGACACGAAGAAGTTTGTCGTGCGAACCCAAATGATGAAATTCGTGAGATCGCTCTTCACCCTGCATCATGACCAAACCGCGAAAGACTATGATCGTATACCCGCAGACGTCATTTTCGCGGTAGATCACGCCATCCTGTTCAATAATCCGATATTCGCAATGCAAAAGCACATTGCGCAAAAGCGGCTTGATATCCTTCGAGCCTCGAAGACAGCTTTTAATCAGCACGGGTCCGAAACGATTGTACAATATATCACGGCGTAAATTGTGCGGAAATGATCTGATATGGTTGTGCACGTTTGACTCCTCCAATAAGTGCACACGTCGCACGTGCAACACAACTTGCTGCAGCAACTCGTTGTTGTCTTTCGTTTTAGGTATAAATTTTGACAAAAGTCGCATCTGAACGTCATCCCGCATCAGTCGAACGTACTGATTGATGTAAAAGTTGAAGACTCGCGCTGCGTTCGCTGCGTCCCACCAGAATGCAAAGATGGAGAGCAATCCAACAGCCATCTTATTGTGGGTACCTTCGATTCTAAAACCCTGTATGCCTATCTTTGATACTATACTCATGACGATATAAATTCCATAAATGTGAGCCATTATAGGCGTATCGAAAACAACTTGAGTATTCTGGATATCAAGCAGACTTCCCTTATCGCATGTAATCGTCGCAGACCGTATGGATTTATTTGGTATATCAATATGACAGTTCATGATGATCATGAAACTGGCGAGCATGTTGATGAGCACAATCATCAGTGGAACATACGCAAACATGTAGATTTTCTTCTGGGGGACGAGGAAATTATTAACCTTGAAGCGCAAGAAGGAAATGTAGCGATGCAACTGGAAAATCTTGTTAACGTTCAGAATAATGTAGTTGGGACTCTGAATAAGCATGTGCAACGGTAAGGCACCGAAAAAATCGAGCGCGAATCCATGACTCAAGTAGTGGCGACTTGTCTTCAATGGATGTGTTACCAGAACACCCTCTTTATTGTAGAATGCAACATGCAATCGCACATAGAGATCCACGATGGCTGTAAGCTCAAGAAACCATTTAATAAAGCCATTCAGGGTCGGAATTGAATACAGGGAGAACGAAGTGCAGAAAAATAACAACGCTGAGAGAAATGCAAAACATGAACGCTGCACCTCCCATACGTATAAGAAACGACCTTCTGGAAGTATAATGAGATTTACAGTAATAGCGCGGAGCAACCACAACCCATGCCGGTCGAATTCGGAAGTAAATGTGCGACTATTGCGTTTAACGCTATAGACATCACGGGTGTGTAGTTCTTGCTTGTGGTCCTCCAGAACATTTACTTGGAAAAATCGTATGGGTATGTGTAAAACCTTTGCGCGTATATCACGCAGGCCGGCAAGTGGACTGCGTATTTGGCACAGGCTCTGGTGACGAATTAGTATTTCTCGCATTTTCGGATAATGAATGCCAAACATTCTGCAAGCAGTCAGAGTAACGAGTGTGGCACGCATCGGAACCATGAGCACCACTTCCAAACTGTTCAAGTCTTTCCTGCCCGAGTGGTCTGACCGTCGAAAATTGACGCCATCAATTCGTTGGCAAGTGCCCTGCAAGAGTAGGAAGATTGTCTCCTGGAGGTCACCAACATGGTACACGCATTCATGAGCTTCAAAGTGCAAACTGAGAGTAGCCTCCTCAAAGATTTCGCGTCGAATTACTTGTGGTACTTCCGCAAATATCTTAAAATGTTCAAAAAGATGGCCGTATTGCTTGTCATAAAGATATCCCAATATGTCTTTGGGTATTATCTCATACGCCAGCGTAGGGTAGATAAAACCAAATCCCTCATTGTCACAAACTCGATTATGTAAAACATACGTAATATATTCAGCATATCTGTTATCAAAGAACTTTGTCGCTGCTATAGCTCTCTTGACATTGTGCTTCATTTGTTGGGACACTAATCTGGAATAACCATACGCCGAAAAGATCATGGCATACATTAGCATGTAGCCGATCGAAATCAATATGTAGATCACCAATGAGGGTAATTGATAAGGCTGATAATCAGAGTAGTTATCAACCCAAATGCATACTCCAGTAAGTATCTGAACCGTAAAAAATAGCAAAGTGCTAATATCCTTCGAGCTAGCTTTCTCCGCTTGGCCAGCTGTTTGATAGAGAATGCACGCAAGAATAAAGACGCTATAAAATAGACATAGCAGCGCAGCGATGAATCGAATGAGCAGTGGATTCGAATTATAACGACGCTCCCAATGCCACAGCAGGCGGACGACTCGGGCCAGCTTGAGTATGCGGTTCAAGTATACGTAGTTCTCAAATCGTTCCGCAATGAAAATGCATGCGAAAAACTCGAATGGGATTACCGAGAGCGTGTCGAATGCAAACGTGATACTAAACAATTTGCGTACGAGAACATCCAACCAACCCAAATAGCGTTTGCGGTCATTCTGGAATATACGCAATTGGACTAAATAGTCTATCAACCATATGATTGTGAATGAGTATATAACAAGAAAGACATCGGCTTCCCTATGTTCTTCAAAGGTCAGTACAAAGAACGGAATAAGTATACCAGCAGTCATTGCAATCACAGCGATGAATATCTCCCAGAAGAGTGTGAGACCCGTATCCGGCTTCAAAATGTATGGGAATTTGTTCATGATAAAGAACGAGTCTGTATACTGCAGGTCAATTTCAGGAATCGTATAAAGTCTCAGATACTTGGGCGAGAAAATACTGTTTGTATCGTCATCATTGACAAACTGATCCAAACTCAAACTTCGAAAAGTATGCAACGACTCATTTCTTGGATAACCCATGACTCCAAGTTTGTGCAACATGAAGATCAGCCAACCGATATGTGTCATTCGTTTCCTGGTGTGTAATCTGTCAATACTGCGTGCTTTATCTTGTAATTTTTTCAAGCGTTTCGATTCCACCAAACGTTCTTCAATCAATGGTCTCAAGACCGTCTTCATCGCGGTATGTTTACGAAGCATTTTAAGGAAATCGGGTCGTCGAATGACATGTAACACACAAGTTGAACTGCATTTGACTAAATATTTACTCTTGTAAGGCACAAAGAGGCAAATTTCCGAAAAGCACGTGCCCTCCAAGAACTTAGCGACGGGTATTTCTTGATCTTCATCGGAAATAATCTCCACCGTACCTTGGAATAAATATATGATTCTATCTTTCACTTCGTTAATCTTGTAGAGCAATTGATCTT
>JARJDV010004401.1:0-10561 GCA_030264675.1 Anaulacaspis nigra
GCTACGCGCAAAGAGCCGATAAGCGATCAATCGATCGATTGCTTATTTATTAAACAGGATATGTTAGCGCTTATTAGGTAAATGCGTATGCGCATGTGCGCGGTTCGAAAAAATGATTTAAGTAGCGACCAGCCGGTTGTCACGATCAATTAATAATCGTGCTCATTAGCAGCAAGAGCGTGCGACGCATCGCCTGCTTATCTTCGATGTATGCGCATGCGCATGCCAAAAGAGTGGACGAAGGAGGAAAAAGTTGGGAACGCGATGAAAAAGAGCAAGAGAGGCAAAAAACTGTATGGAGCAATGCAATCGATGAATTTAACATGAAACCAGTTTTGCGTTGATTGTACCGTTCTCGTGGTATTCACGCAGAAAAACAACAAACGTAGGCAATTAGTGGCTAATGTTGGCAACCATGACAACTGTTAATTCAACGTAAATATGATGCATGCGGTAGCATGATGATCGTGTCTAACCTCAAATAATATTCGAGAATATTCGATTAGTCGAGGAAGCCAACCACAAATAATCTAAAAGAATAGCAGAGACCGCCGGGAATTTGATTTATGAGTGTGCATTTAGAGTGTAATTTATTTCAAGTGGAAAACCCCCTTGTTGAAAGTGAGACAAGTATATACGCACTTCATGTAACCGCTAATCTATGGCGACGCAAGAGCGCGCGTGGGGAAGAGAGAAAGACAAAGAAGTCGAAGTCGTAATAAAATGATACGAGTGCAACGAATGAACCTTCTAAATATGTATTTGCATCGGATGGGGTTAGAAGATGATGATAATGATACCCCATCGACGAGTGGCGGCGCGCGCGTCGAAAGCCACTTACAGGGTGCGCACCCCTTTTATTGTGCATGTGTGTATTGAATCGTCGACAAATTCCCACCCCTTGTGTTCGCTCATTCAATGCCCAATATTCGTTATGTACTTACATACATCATGTAATAATAATAGTACATTCTCAACGCTAATCTAATCTAATAAATAATTCACAAGGAAATTTCAACAGCAACGTCATGATTTAATGTTTAGCTTTATTCGCAAGATTTGAGAGAAAAACTTTAGAAACTGTAGTTTCCCGTAATTACCGCCATCTGCAATGCGGATTTTGCGTTTTGCATGCCGGAAAACTAAAACGCCGGAAACGTTTAGCCGCCGTTGATGTACAGCCATTTACCAACCCCCCCACTCTCCCGCCCCGCCGAGACTGGACATTTGTTTGCTTTGGATTAATTCTTTCGGTTGTGTGTTTAGTCAAATCAATAAGAAATCAAAAACGAACGAAAAGTGTGCTGTCGGCAGGCAAAGTGACAGCGGCACGAACCCGCTCTTAATTATCGGTGCGGATAATCTTAATCGCATGCATGTTTAATTCTGCTCTCCTCTCTCGCTCACTCGCCACTCGAAGGCGGGCGCACATCTCGCTTGCTCTCGTTGGCCGCGCATCGCATACGTATTGTGCGAACAACAAAGCGCAATCGATTATTATAATTAATTAAAGCGAGCGCGCTACATTAAATAATTTAAATTGGGCCGCTTGTAAGCGATCGACGCGATAAAGGTCCCTCTCATTTGCATCAGCCATGCCGAATCGAATTAGCTAGTATTGTGTCGCTCGCACGAGTTTTAATTGAATTTATAAATCGCATTCGCTAATTGTTTAACGTAGGCAACCGAAAACACTTACCGTCGATTTTGATACCATGTTTTGACTTGTGTATCTGTCAAACTTAATTTCGCCGCCAACTCCATGCGATCCTGAACGCTAAGGTACTTTTGTCGTTCGAAACTCTTCTCGAGCGTTTGCAATTGCAGATCGGTGAAGGCCGTGCGCGCTTTGCGCTGTTTCTTGCTCAGATTACCGCCGGAACCTTTCGACGAATTCAGCGAGTCGTCGCCATTTTGACCTGCAAACAACAATCAATCAAGAATTAGATGAGGGTTTAGAGTAAATGGTTAAACAAATTCAATCAGCAAAAGGCGATGCGAGCTTGGAAGTGTACAAAACGACTTCCTGTTTTGCGCATGAGCGCTCCGCATAACGGTGCTCTGCGCAGGCGACGCTTTGAAATTAATTATCTAATTAATTAGTTAATGAATTAATCAAGTTTTATTCAAATCACGCGCTCGGATGGCTCAACGGGCGATAATTTAATGAGCTTCCTTTTAACATTTCTCTTCCTTGTGTTCGTCGTATTTCGTGTTTTTTTTCTTCGATCGGGTTTTTTCGGGTTGGAATTCTAGAATTTGCGCAGCATGGAGATGAGAGAACAAAAGGTTATATTGGCCGTGCACGCGCCGCAGACAATTGTTTCGGGCGTCGCGACGGCGGCAGTCGCGCCGTATTGGGGTTGCTGCCCCTCTCATGTGGAAATCTCCCAATTGCGTCCCCCTCTACGGCGGCGGCGACGGCTAAACAGACATAAGTGTGCATCTCCGTAAACGCGCACCGGAAGCTGCAACCAATCGTAGCGCACCGCCGACATTGCCGCCTCCAGCGAATCCAATCAGCCCCCCTTGTGTGAGTGTGGGTGGTATGCACGACAACGCCATCGCATTTACCGCCAGCGTCGCCAGCATTACTATTATTACACCGGCCATAAAAAGTCTGACCGACCGTTGGCGGCAACACCGTCACCGCCAACATTATCATCATCGTGATTATGACCGTGTCGCTGTGTTTTATTGCTTAATTACAATTACAAAGTGACCAATAATTGCCGCTCATAAAAAATATGTAGGTATATATTCGTGTTCTATGGCAAAGTGCCATTGGAATTGTCGCAATTAAAAGCGCTATGTTTTTTGATTGTAGATCATGTCGATTAATTGCGTTTCTCGCTCTCGCTTCACGGCTTTTTTGTTTGATAACCGCCGCCGCCGTCGCTGCCGCCACCGCGATATTTATTCAAATTTCCATAAGCGCCACGTGGCACGCGAATGTGCTGTTAGGCAACCGAACACGCCCGATTACAAATATTATTCAAATGAACCATTTTGTTGAAGAGATTTGTGTAACTAACTAATAGCCGTTACTGCCGCCCCTGCGGCCCCCCATTCTTCAAAGTGCTCCTGAATTATTTATGAGTGGCTGTTTTTATGAATGAAATGAATTGTCGCTTTTATTAAAATGCCCCATTTATCAATAATTCTTCGGTTCGAAATAGAAAATAGGTTAAGTTTAGTTTGGGTTGGTATCGTTTGAATTGTCAACTTTTGAAAAAGATCGGTTAAAACTCACAAACGAACACAAAACTTAACCACACTTTGATTGCACGCCATTAAAATAGTGTACAAATTATGTGCATACAGTATAACCTCACTTTGCAAGCGCACGCTTAATGAACCCATCCGCAGAGCGCATTAGACAAATGGGGATATCAAGAAAACAATTGAGTGTGCCGCACACTGTAGACCAACATGCGAAACAATTGCCGCTTGTAAAAGGCACGTTTCGAGTGTTTGCAATGCGCGCAAGGGGTGGGCGGCATTGTAATAGGGCAATTACGTTATGAGAGGATCGCGTGCCGCCACCGTTACCGCCACCGCCACCGCCACGCACATAAAGCGTAAAAGGGCAAAGCCTGTGCTTCATTTATTTCTATTCTGCGCGCCAATGTTGCCTTTATTTGTTCGCGCATGCGCACGTGTGTGTGTGTGATTATTAGCATTCTGTGCGCATGCGTATTTGAATTAGAGTTGTAGTAGTGTGGTGTGATCGTCGCCTGATAAATCGCCCCCTCACTGCAAAGAGCGACGCAATCTTTTTAATTCCCGCGAGCATAAAGGATGGATATACTTTAGTTTCATACAGAAAAACTGTTGGTTTACCAAGATTTTTATTACCGTTACCGAATAAATATATACCTACACGTTTTAAGCATTTACCGACTACAAATCGTGAACAACATTCAAGCGCATAAATTAAGTAATGTCACTCTTCATTAACTTAATGAATTTCTACATTCAGCGCTCGAAAAAAACAAAAAACTTGCGCAAGCTAACCTCACAACAAAAAGAATGGTATAAATTCGTAAAAGTAATAACCACTAAAAATACGATGTCATTATTGCGCAAATTAACCTATAAAGTACGACATTAGTCATACAATCTGTGTATTCATTGAGTATAGAAAGAATTGTCACTCATTTGCAAGCGGCATTATGCGGAATAACAATTGAGGCAAACATTTAATTTCGAGCACATACACTCTGAGCGAGAGAAAGAGAAGGAGAGTGGAGGAATCCATTAAATTCAAATTTGCCCGGCGATGCGATAAGCGCTCAACGCGTTATTCTTGTT
This sequence comes from Anaulacaspis nigra, assembly GCA_030264675.1. Taxonomy (NCBI): domain Eukaryota; kingdom Metazoa; phylum Arthropoda; class Insecta; order Coleoptera; family Staphylinidae; genus Anaulacaspis; species Anaulacaspis nigra. The sequence goes on from JARJDV010004401.1 coordinate 4,315, forward strand.
GTTGTTGTTGATGCCTCTCGACCTGTGAAAAGCGATGCGCGCAAACGCGAGTGAAAAGCGCATTTCATGCAACTGCACTGCACACACGAGAACGATTAAGCGTTGTGTGCATAATCAAATAATATGTTCGAGTGTGTGCGAGAGACGATTTAACTGGCTGTTGTATGCGAATGAATTCCGCATAATGCGCTGCTGTTGCAAATCGCGTTTTGTTCGGGAGGGAGAGAAAGAGAAGGAAATGGAATTCGGTATGTAATGAGATTTAAATTATATCAATACGAAATGCGCAACTGCAATTTTCTTTTCGCGCAAATGACGTCAATCCGGGCTTTATTACGTTCGCGCAAAACAATTGAGCCATAGACCAAGTTTCGGGGAGTAAACTAACTAAATTTAGTTTCAAACGCCAAGATAAAGCTTAACCTCCAACTCTCGAAAGCAGTTTATGCAACTTCACATACGTGCACGGCGAGCGCGTCCCTCGAGGATGGGGGCGGCAAAGTGGCGGCAAGAATATGGATGACACGCGAATGAATGCGTCTCACGTTTCCGGTGGCGCACGCATGCCACCTGCGCTTTCCTTTCCCGTCGCGCCACGACCATATTCTAAGAGTATCCCGAGTGCTATCCTGTCGATAAGTTTTCCACGCGCTTTTCCTACTCTACTAAATTTTTAAACTTGCATTCAAGTTGCCAAATAGCTAAAGTAGATCACAAACAAAAATGTTCAACCTAACCTACAAATTTAATTATATTATACAGTTGTTATTGAATAAAATACGTGATATAAATGAATGAATGGTTACGAATGTTGTAAGAACGTCAACGCGATTTGAAGAATATAAATTAAATTAGTTTTGAGAGAATCCGGACGCGAAGAAGTCGAAAAGGCTTTTACGGCAAAGCATGGGTGTATGGGTTAATCGAAGTTGGTTGTTTCAGACTCGCCTACGTTCCGTGTCCGGCAAGCGAACGCAACGCGCGAGAAGAAGAAGGAAATCTCTTGGTGGTCCTGGGCGCAAATGTGTACCGCACACGGCGCTTAAATATCGCGGCTCAGTGCGCGCACGGCGCTTATCTTGCAACACTGTACGCTTGCTCGAAATCGATTCCTAACCTCAAATATTCCATCCACCATGCCATCGAAACAGCACGCTGCGCAGTTATTTCCTGCGCATGCGCATGGTTTCGGCAACACTCGGTATGCGAAGTGTGCGCTTCGGAAATCCATTTAAAATTAAAGCCGTGTCCCTCGCCCGGCGCGCGAAGATAACGCTTTTATACGAATTACCTTTCCTCTCTTGTTTCGCTCTTCTTTTATTATTTTATTCGACGATTTTTGTCGTCCGGCGCGTGTGTGCGTGCTGCATGTACGTTGGCAACAAGCGTGGTGGTGAGCGTGTTTATATTTTGTGTTATGCAGTTTGCGACACACAACATGGATGGCGCGCGCACGCGCACGAAAGCGATCGTCGTGTCGTTTTGCGCGCGCGCGCGTGCGCGAGTGTATGTGTTTTGCTTATCTTAATGTTTTGTTATATGAAAGTATTTATTTAAATTAAGTAAGCATTTTCTGCGTGGCGGCGCGAAGCCCGATGCCCGATGCCCACATTACATTGCACGCGTCTGCCCACGCGACCATCATTCAGCGTATGCGCGCTCAAGAACACGAAGAACAGCGCCAGCATCTTCCCTATCTAATCCGCACAAACGCCGTTTGCTTGTCCGCCGTCTCTACACCAATCGGCGCTTGCGTTATCTTTATCTATACAGATATTTCCTGCTTTCTTATTAACGATTAACGACGCAGTCACTTTAAATGCAATAAGAGAGAAACGAACATCTAAAGCGTACTCAATGATTGGTTTCAATTTTCTTAAGTCAGATAAACGAATTCAACGTATGGCTTAAGTTAAGGCAATGACACGTAAATTAGGTTAAGTGGCAGAAGGAGGAGAATGTTTAGATTAAAATAATATAGAAACTACCCTTCCAGCATGCTTAGTTCCCGAGATATTGCTTTTTATTTATATTCACTGCACTACTTAATTGCAAAATCTAGAGATTTAGCCAACAATAATAAATTTAATGTAAATTAAATTAACATGTAGAAAGAGGAGAATGTGCTGATTAAAATAATGTTGAAACAACCCTTCTAGCACGTTTGGTTGCAGAGATATTGCTTTATATTTATATTCACTGCACTACTTGAAGTGCGAAATCTGGAGAATTTTAATTGAAAGTTAATTAACAATAGATTTACCTAAGCAGTAGTTGAATAGAATAAGAATTGTCACATCTTGAATGTGACGTCAATCAAGAAGTTGCAAAGTCAGCAAAGTTCCTTGTAAACACGAATAATAAGAAGGCGCTGGTATTTCCGTTACAGTTAATCTTTACTTCCATCAAATACGAGAAGCACACATTTAATCTTCACTTCCGACCCCGTTATTCTTTTTCAACTATTCAATTCGTTTACACCTAATATACGCGCGCATTGTTGATGCGTTAATCCCATTACGGGCAGAAAATTGAAGTGGAAACCAGGTATTCGTCGAGATGTTCGAATAGATAGTGCAACGAACGGTGAGGGGAAGGTATGAATGAGTGTGTGTAGGTTAAAAACCACCCTTAAAATGTACGATGAGAATGAACATAAGCCCAAAAATAACATACAAGTATCGATAGCCTTATTATATGTTTGTCGATTGGTTTATTCGATTATTCAGTTGGCAAGCACACACGTACATAATTGCATGTTTGCTTTGCCGCCCCCCGACTCGACAAAAGCGTGTTTGAATGTTTATTTGCGTTTGGCACCATTGATATTCCCAAGAAAGCACAAAAGCAACCCTTCCTTTTCCCGCACGGGGGTGCAAAATGCAATAAGTGGAAGCAGGAACACTTTGGATGATTTATTCATTCCTGGTTGGCGTTTTATTGAGGGGTGGATTGCATTGGCGCAATCGCGACCAAAAGACCGGCCGATTACGTTCATCAATATTTGATCGGCGGCGGCGGCGGCGGCGGTAACGGCACTGTTTGCTTGGCGCGTGCGCTTCTCTCGCATTTTTCCACTGCGAGCGCGCCGCGCGTGGGTTGTACACAAATATTTGTTTCGTGTTTAAATACTTTGTATGCTTCGTGTTCGTGTCAAATCTAACCTTAAACGCAAACAAAAATATCGCAATTATATTATAATTAAACGCACGCAATTCGACTATAAGTACCTACGTCCAATTAGATTTCTATTTACGCTTCGAGTCGAAGACAATTCCAATCTATTCGGATAAATCAATAAGGAAATTTTATTGCTTCTCGATGGTGTTTAATTAAATTTTATGCACTCGTAAAGATTACACTAGTCGGAATTTAATATACAGGGTGATTTAGTTGCACACCTTTTGCATTCATTTTTGTTTAGCGCAGACGAAATGAGCAAATGTCAATGATATTTTAATCCGATTAGGATTATACGGCTATAATGCCATCAACCAGTTTTGACACATTTTTTTTCTTCAAAAGTTTAATATTATTATCAATTCGTAGGGCTGCGCTGGCCGTTTTCACATCGCTGAAAGCTGCCACTCAACAATGCCGTTTTTCCACTTTGATTTTATACGCACTCATCGTACAAATGAAATTCATACGCGCATGCGCATGTGTAATATGCTTAGCCGTAAGAAGGATAAATGCCGTAAAGGCAAACGAGAAGAACAGAGAACGTGGAAGGAGAAGGACTCGTTGACATAGACGAGATAATCTCACTGATGCTCGTCCGTCGCGCGACGACAATGTCTTCATAACCCCAAATGCGTATGCGTTTGTAATGCCAATTAAACACATGAGCAAAATGACAATTCCAATTCAGCACAAAATACATTTTAACGTCTTTATTATTGTTTTGCTGATTTGATTTATTCGTTTATAACGATTTAACCTCCAATTTTTTCTATAATGTGTGTAAAAGTATAGCGTTGATTTGAATAAGTATTTCTCTTGTTTTACTTGATAGCAACGAAGTAAATTGCATTTAAATGCATTTTTATGGCTTTATGCTACATAACACATAATTTAAAGTATAAATAATTAGTTTTTTCACTTTGTTCGTAGTTTGTACGTACGCGAAGCCTTGGAACTGTCGTCGGTTGCAAAATACGCGAATGTATATACAAAAGGTGCACTTAGAAAAGGGTTAACCTAACCTCCCCCGTCGCTGTTGGACGCGCACATCTGACGATAATCTCATTTGTGGATTTGAATTGTTCGAATACTTTGAATCATTATTGTGGAAAAAAAGCACAGCACTCGCACGCATTTACGACACAAATGCACACGGCGAGATTATAGGTTATTAGAATGCCAGGAAGTCAAACTATTTGATTTTTTAATGTTTCCTAATGCTTAATGCGCATTCGTTTCATCATTCTCGTTCCTTTATACACACTTTTTACATTGTAATAACGCGCGCAGTGAATAAGTTATGCTAGTTATGTACTAATTTTCGAAAATTATACTGAACGTCAATTATTTTTGATTTTTATTTGGAATTCCGACGAAATCAAATTATTTTTATTGTTACACATTAAATTTCTTTGCCATTGTCATTTTTTATTGCATAAGAATTTGTCATTTGTATCTTTGAATAATTGACAAATTAGTGAACAATTTATTTATCATTAGATCCGTTTTTTAAGCATTTAATGTTTTGCTATGATTTATAACGACATTGGAATGGATACTATTAAATTATAATCTATTGAAATTTTCCATCATGTTCAACAAGATTTTTCAATTATTTATTTAGTCACCTTGAATGATTAATAAATAATTTATTTAAGCCGAAAATGTTTCTGACTAATATTGGATTCGTCATTAAAGTAATAATTGAAAACTAACTGTTGTTCGTAGCAAAACTCGGAAAATAACACACGCAGGCAATTGCATGTGAATAATATTTTTTTGAACAAGATTGGAATTGTCGCTGTTGACATGAATGGAGAGACAAGTGTACATTATCATCGCCGCAATTTAATAATCATTAGATCAACCATAATCACAGCGAATAAACGAGTGTTATTCATGTTTGAAGCATAAATAATAAATAAATACACTGATGGATTATGAAAAATTATTACATCATTAGAGGCGACGACAATTCGAATGGCATCGAATTTATTCATTCATAGATATAGTTACAAAAATGTAGCATTTGCGCAATTGCAATTGGAGAGGAAGAATGATTTACTTCCCGATATGAGCAAAAGCAGTCGCAGCAGCAGCAGCATCAATCATCATCATACGAATTGAACTATCTATGTATAATCCCGTTTTTGCAATGCATTGCAATTCTTTTGCAAATGCGGAGCACGCTTGATTGTTTCCCTTTTCCCACAATCGCGATTTCCCGTTGTTGTTCGCGCGCATCTCGCATCTCTCATATTTGTGTTCGCATATTATATTTGATCATTATGATTGGCGCAGCAAATTGATTGCTAATTGCACGCCAGCGCAACAATCGCAAATTACATTCAATGCTAACAAAGTGTGCGTACTGATTTTTATTAATTATTCGTACCGTTACTCATGAAGAAAACAGAAAATATTTAAAATTTAAAATTTTCCTAAAACATGCGTGATTTTGATTAATTAATTAATTTTTGCGTGTTAAGTATTTCATATTATTGATGCATAGTTTGTTTAATTAAATGTTGATCAAAAGGGTGATTTTATATTTTTTGTTCGTGACTTAAGTCATTAAAGAAAGAGGTTAAAATGATATTCATGCTCAAAGACTTGAAAAAGAAATAAAAACACGTTGGCTGCGCTTCTGAGTTTAATTTGCCTATTGTATTGTCCCATTATGCGCTGCTTTTCATTTCGTTTCCTCGATGGCACGCTAATGAATTTGTTATATAAAAATATAATAATTTAACGCTACGCGTCGAGCGATGCGCACTCAAGAATGAAGCTCAAGACGAAACACGCTCGCTTTGTGAGTATATTATACAACGTAACAGATACTCAACAATTATTTTACTTGGATTTTTTGTTGCTAATAATTCAAAATTTCAGCTACTTGTCGATGACTTTAGCTTTAAAAATAACTTTACTTAGTAATCATTTAAGAGCGCTTAAATATAGTATCCAGATCATCATCATTATCATTTAGATGTACAACAAAATGTTTGAGACTTGCTTAATTAATACACAACAAATGAATGCAAATATTCCATTGTTTTAGCGG
>JARJDV010004405.1:0-12923 GCA_030264675.1 Anaulacaspis nigra
GGTAAATTTCCACAGAGCCACTGTCGTGACGAATGAATGTTGCTTATAGGAAGGGTAGCGCCCGATGCTGTCAGCCGAGCCTGCAAATTGAATCCACGTTACGTCACTGCATTCGCTATTCTCAGGTGTACAGCTATTAATTCGATTTGCACAACACAACAATCGCCCGGCTCTACTCTATCGCACATAATCAACTCATACACCAAGTGTGACTATCTAATGGTTGAGGATAACTAGCGCCTTGCCAATGTAAAGTACACACGCGCATGCACTCTAGCAAGCACACGTTTGTGAAGCGAAAACCCAACTACTAACCAAATAAATTAAATCACACAAGCACCGAACGCGAACCGACCTACACGAACGCCAGCAGAAGACTGACTTTGCGATGCTGCGCGACACAGTGTTCGGAAATGAGATGCGCGCGCATCCTAGAACGGTGCTACATAGGTGCATTCCGTTACCCGCGAGCAAATTAACAACACCTAGAACGGAGGGGAAAATCCTGCAGTTAATTGATGTATCATAATAAAAAATGTCTGCTCGCCTATATCTGATTTCCAATGCAATGGATAGAGGGATATCCATTGTGTAATGACTCTTTAAAAATATCAATTTTAATATGTGATAAATTTATGGTTAATTTAACCCAATCAAAATAAACTTCTTACATTTAAATGCCAGATGTAAAAATTGCATGTTTGTTATTTTCCAACTCATAATCACTGAACCGTACGTGATTATATTCACTATGATCTATGATGCATGCAGTTTCCAAATTTGTTTGTTACACGGATAAACAAACATATAAAATATATGTATTTATAACCGAGAACGATCTTTGAAGGTTGCATTCTGAAATCGTTAGTCCTTTGAGAGACGCTAGAATGGTGAGCACGTTACATATTCCATATTCGATCCAAATAAGCTTGTAATGACCGTCATCAGTTAACCCTATTTTTCACTATTTTTGTTCACAGTTCATTGTTTATACTAGAATTGCTAATTCTAGCGATGAGTTTAATTAAAGTAAATATTTGCCACCACTGGTGAATGGGTTGTGAAGCTATACACGCGCGTAAACTATCACTATATTGCAGTACCGTGTTATGAAATTTACCTTAATTGTTGGAATACCGACCATTTGTACACATTATAGACACTATAATATTGTTAAAACACTATCTTAATTATTGTGAATTTACGGACTCATTTACATGCAATGACGTGTTGACGTTCACAGACGTTTGTGTCTATATTCAAAGATACAATAAACCAAAGACTCAATCCTACCACACGCAAATGATCTTCCACGCAAGTTTTACCGAAAATCATACGTACATACAACGTCCGTTGGGAGCGCTGTAAACGACAGAAAGTAAATTACTAACCGAGTATACTGGAGTATCCCAACGGCGAGTTGCTACATCCAATCAAACGCTGCCATAACATTATAAACTGGTGCTGGCGATGATGTTGGAAGTTGAAAATATGTGGAAAAACGTGATCGTGGGTCTGCTCCTGGTTTCAACACTTGCAAGTGCTGAAACATTCAATAAGAACTTAATAAATAAAAATGTGGAACGCTCGATCGATCTTACATCGCAGTTGGTGAAGGTAACATCCACGGTTACTCTTGAGAATGCCGGTAGTGAAGCGGCTTCGGTGTTTCACATCCTCGTGGAGCCGGACCACCCGGGCATGTTGTCACACATCTTAGTAAAGGATGCTCACAAAGATGACTTGAGGGTGCAGTCTGTAAAAATTGAAGGTAAAGATGCATTTAGGGTAAAACCAAACCAAGATCTTGCTCCTGGAAGAACAGGCAACTTTATAATTGAAGCAGTTTTCACACAAGCAATTCTGCCATATCCTTTAAGCATTGCCCAAAAGGACAAGCAGTTGGTGAGATACTTTGGTAACCACTACTTCTACTCACCATACAAAACCCTCAAACAGACTACTAGTGTAACACTGGCAAGCAGGAATATTGAAAGTTACTCAAAACTAAAACCAGTTACCCAGTCTGATACAACAATCAATTATGGAGCATACAATGACATTGAGCCATTTTCCATTGATAGCATGGCCATGCATTTTGAAAACAATGCACCATTCCTCACAGTCACCAAATTGCAGAGACATATTGAAATTTCACACTGGGGCAACATTGCTGTGCAAGAGGATATTGAAATTTTGCACACTGGAGCCAAGCTGCAGGGATCATTCTCACGCTATGATTATCAGCGTGATACTACTCAAGCTCATCATAGCATTAAATCTTACAAAACCATCTTGCCAGCAGCAGCTCACAGCATTTATTACAGAGACAGCAATGGTAACATTTCTACGTCGCAAGTACGTCCACGTAAAGATTGGATTGAGTTGGAATTACGCCCAAGATTCCCAATTTTCGGCGGCTGGAAAAGCTCATACACACTGGGCTACAGTGTTCCAAGCTATCAGTACTTGTTCAAGTTACCCAATGGCAATTACAAATTGAGCATGCGTTTGCTGGATCACGTCTTTGATGATATGACTGTCCAAGAGCTAGAGACTGATATTGTGTTGCCTGTTGGTGTGCAAAATGTTAAGGTCCAGTATCCATTTGAAGTGCAAAAGCTTGATAATGGTGTCGCCCATAAATTTCTGGACACGATCGGGCGTCAAGTAATTCGCGTCAAGAAAACCAATCTGGTTGAGCAGCATATCCAAGATATGGAGATAATTTACGAATGGTCATCGCATTTGCTTTTCCATGAGCCACTCATGATTGCGGCAGCATTATATGTTTTGTTTCTAGTTGTTATTGTTTATGTGAGATTAGACTTCTCAATTCATAATAAGAAGGACTAAGTTCCACCTTCCATCTGAAGATTCATTGAATATTTAATTGGTTCATAATATGAACTGTTGTGCACTTTGTAGATTGGCACAGTATGTATTGAAGTTTGGAATACAGTAATGGAATGAAGTAATCAGAGAGACGAAATTAATAAACGTTTGATAAAAACAATTTAGTACTTTTTCATTTGCTCATTCAGCAATGTCGCTATATAAATTATTTCTTTACAGGACGAGATTTAATCTCATCCCAACCCTCCTCCTTTATCCGGGCTTGGGACCGGCAATGGCAACAAAGTTGTCACTGGCGGAGTTACGAGTATTTCTAATCGAATTGAACTGCCAGAGTCATCTACTTGACTACATATAAACCAAGAGTGCAAATTGAAAAGCTGAAAGTGAAAACAATAAAAGTATAAATGAATGATATGCAAACCGGCCTTGAACATTAAACGTTATAGACCCTTAAATGACGTAAGATACGGTATTTATCGTCATCACGCGGCAGCAAAATTCCCAAAAAATCACCGCGTTAACGCGATGAGTTATGCGCACGTCGTTAATTGTGCGCAAATTGTATTTATTGCAATTAAAAGACGTGCAATAATTACCTCTTAGTGATGAAATAATCACTAAATTTGTTTACGACTCGATGAATGAATTCAGTACATATCATACGTAAAAATCTATTTCGCAACAACAGTGAGGTATTTTTATGCTTAGGAAAAACCAAAGCCAACTCGTGAAACGAATAACTTTACTGAGAAAATGTTTTAGACTTTCTCTACGTAAATCCTTGATCTAATAGCAAGATACAAAGAACGTATACTACAAAACCAAGTAATCATTCATAGGTCACGCAAAATCAGGGTCAAATCATATGCCAACGTACTCGTCGCGCGCTTTTGCATTACTCGCAGTAAACGCGATGAAATCATTAACTTAAACTCTCTAGAATATGTTCGATGTATGCAAAATTAAATTATGTTCTCCAGCGCTTCATAATTATCGGATAATTGCGGCAATCGGTGAGCAACATGCGAGACGAGCCCCTCGAGTGTGAACGAATGAACATCGAGCAACGCAACCTCACCTCTGAATGCCAGCCGAATCGAGCACATCGTCGCCGTCTCCTGACGTTCTCACAGTGTGCTTGGAGCACTTTCGTTTCGCGTTGCGTTTGTAAAGTCTCTACACGACTCACAGCAAAATATGTCCGTGGACAAAGTCATCGCACCTGTAATTATTTAATTTCTTAGTGTCCTTTGTTTACGCACTGCTTTTGATTCAGACATTGATTTCACATATCACACCACATACAATGGGACGGCATCCTTGTTTCTAACGTAAGTATTAACAGCACGAATCGCTAATAATTCAGCCGCGAACACTCACCGTACGTGTGCTTCTTAGTGCCCCAACTAAAATTACATAACCTCTACGGTTATTGCTATGCGTCCTGGCTGTTTTGGTTTGGTGTAATACGGAGCAACAAGAATTTCCGCATGCAATCTGCAAATATCTAATGTCACGTATATGGGAAAGCATTTCTAATCACGTATAAAAAACGCGCGTGCCGCGACGGGTGTAAGTGATATTAAAAATAGATGCTTTGAATATTGTGCGAATGCCAAATTGCGAGAGCACATGTGAATCGTGTCGTGTTCAAGACGCATTTATCGGTTGTTTAGCATCAAGCCATTGTCTTTGTTTGTTGTGCAGCAGTGTCGCTTACACCATCGTCTTTTGTTGCTTGCAGATACGCCAATTGAATCTCTTTTCTGTTAGTATGCAGTGGAAGACAGAACAAGAAACATGAAGAATCACACATCCAAGGGCAAAAACAATTACAACGGCGGCAGCAGTGCGCTCAGCCTGTTGAACCATGTCAAGTACGAGCATCTACTTGCTGGCATCTCCGGAGGTGCGATTTCAACGCTCATCCTCCATCCATTGGACCTCATGAAAATTAGATTCGCTGGTGAGCTTTATTCACGTGTATATGCTGCAGTCAAAGTGGTATGACGTTGTCTTTCATCGCTCCCAACAAAAGCTACTTGTTGCCATTTATAGTTTTCGTTTATTTTAACTTGTATTGTACGTGTGCAGTGTCGGTGTGCGCTTAGCAACACGTTTTTAATATTCAAAGGCGAATGCGGTGCTTTGTATATGCAGGTACGATACTTGGGAAAATAAAGCAACGCGTTCAAAATACCAAGGAATTCAAATTATTTATTCATTTGGATGGACTTGCTTCGGTTTGCGCAACTGATCTAAGAACTCAATTTCTATGAGTCATGTGTGCATTGGAGAATTGTTCAAATATTTAGCTTGTAAGCGAAAACAATGTTAGTCTGTACGAGATGTCACAGTTGTGCGATGCACCAAATTGCAATTACCGACTTTTGAGTGATGGTTTCGAATACATTCGATCGCATGCCTGTATCTTGAATCAATAGTAATTCAGGTCGCCTGCATGAATTATGAGTCGCAATGTCATTGTCGGTAACTGTGTAATATCGTTGTTATTTATCAGCACGCACATGGCTACTTCAATATCAATTATCACACATTAGTCAATGAGCTAAAATTTGAGATGCTAGAAATTTCCTGTTTATATTATGCTTGTGCAATTATAATGATGATGGATGGATGCTTAATTATAATTTATAATTATAGTGAGCGATGGTCGATCCGCTGTCCCTCAATATAGCAGCTTAACAAGCGCATTTTATACGATCGTCAAGCAGGAGGGTGTCAAGGGCCTCTATCGTGGAGTCGCGCCCAATGTTTGGGGCTCTGGCAGCGGTTGGGGATGCTACTTTCTATTGTAAGTAGGTGAAATACAACCGTATCCTTTCCACGCAGAGGAAACGTTGGTATTTTCTGCTCTAAAACACAACAAAACACAAGCAAGAGCTATTTCCTTATTTTTTACATAGCTATAACTCGATTAAGAATTGGATCCAGGCGGAGGATGTCGACCAACCACTGGGCGCTACGCTGCACATGCTGACTGCCGCCGAGGCTGGCGTGCTCACACTTCTAGTCACGAATCCTATTTGGGTGGTCAAGACTCGCCTCTGCCTCCAGTACGAGTCCGAAGCAAATACGGGCAATAATAAACTAAAAAGTATTACGTACTACAAAGGCATGACTGACGCTCTCGTCAAGATATATCGACAGGAAGGTATCCGTGGACTTTATCGGGTGAGTGACAAACACATTACTAATCCAAAAAGATTATTATCGCTCTAACTCGCCCGTTTCTTTGCCAATCAGGGTTTCATTCCGGGCATGTTTGGCGTGACGCATGGCGCCCTACAGTTTATGACGTATGAAGAAATGAAAGCCTTCTACAACCAATACCGTTCGTTGCCGTTTGATAATAAATTGGTAAGCTATGGCAATTGAGTTTCGTGTGTTTGCAAAGTCGATACAATTGTCCATTTAACCTTTGAGCTCTATCTATTGAAAAAACTGGTACAGACTACTACAATTTATATAAAACGATATCACTTATCAAAGAGCGTGTTTGCGCGCCAAGGAAAGTTTTAATGTAAACACTTTGCAAATTAATGAAGCGTTGCTTTCTTTCTGTGTGTAATTCCGATTTTGCAATATCGACAGACAACAATGGAGTATCTCTACTTTGCCGCGACGTCCAAGTTGGTCGCCGCCGCAGCAACATATCCGTATCAAGTGATTCGAGCGCGTCTGCAGGACCAGCACCACTCGTACGAGGGCACATGGGACTGCATCTCGAAAACGTGGAGATACGAAGGGATGCGCGGCTTCTACAAGGGTCTGGCGCCATATTTGTTACACGTCACTCCAAATATATGTCTAGTCATGCTAATCTATGAGAAATTTACTAATAACAATTAACTCTAAGCGTCATTCAGTTGCTGGCAAGTGTAAGTAACTTAGAGAATTTCTTTCGAACCGGGAGATGCTGCTCCTCCTCTAATGGACCACAGCTCGGCCTTACTCCTTATAATTGTCGCGTTAAGTAGCCAAATTTTCGTCGACTTACGTTATAAATATTTATTTCATTTAGTTACTAGTGACACAAGCGCGCGCGCACACACACAACTAGCACAATTTGTTACTTATTTTCTTAAGCGAAGATTTGTTATTTTCCAATTATTGATGAACGGACGGGGCGCATGCTTTATTGAAAGTGCATTTCTTTTGATGTGATTCGAGTGAAGAGCAGAAATGTACTTAACGTTTGATTAGTATCAATATATTTCTAGTGTATGTTTGAATAAGGCTAGATACTAGACTAATGATTTCTGTTGTTATTAGCGTACTGCATGTACAAACATTGCAATCGATATTGCTCTCACGTAAACTAAGTACATATTAATCAGTCATCTCAATGTCTAAAAGAAAAGTCTTGCCTCTTTAGCGATTATGATAAACTTATGAAACTAATGACTCGATGATTTGGAGTACGAAGAAAGAGCGTTGATTTTTTATTCTTTTACGACTAGAAATATATTTTTATTAAAAATTTATATATGAATGTATATTTGTGTACTACCATCACGCAGTAATAACTCAACGCGATATATAACGTGTAATTATAATAAAAGTTTTTACTTTTGTTTCATTTCAAGGCAGAAAACGTAAAATATTTTTGTTGTCTGTTTGTCAATCCGGAGCAAAGTGTTTGAAAGGGCAATACCAATTGTAATCAAAAATCATCAAGTATTTTTCTCATCGCATTGATGATTAGTTAATATGATGCACCCGCAATAATATGGAAACGTGAACTGATATTATTATTCTTATACACACTTATAATAATAATTAGTTTGAATATTGCAATAATAAATTATCATCATTGCATGTGATGTCGTTTTATGCAAATTGGGATATTATTGTGGCAACCAATATTTATGAAAATGTATAAATAAATATGTGTAATGAATAGTTGTCATGTGTTGGAACAGGCTAGAAGAGAAACTTGCGTAAATTTGCAAGGTTGTTGATGTTAAATACGTTTCATTGTTTTATCAAAAAGAGAACATATTTTCAACATACAATTCACAAGTTATTGATTGAGTGTGTTGGGAGCAAATTGAAATCGAATATAATAATAATAATACCACTACTACATAAAGATGTGAAATCTCAATGAACAATAATAAAACTTGTACAACTTCTGTGTAACTTGTGGTTGCTTTCTTTAATTCTTTTCCTAAGCATGTATTGTATGTGTGTAAGGTGTAGAGAAATAGAAATATTCCAAAGTATACAACCGCATTTCAAAAATAGTTTCTGTAAACGTGATATCATTATGCATAATTCTATCGCGAAAGCTAAATTTTTATGATTAAATTTCTTTCGTTTTACTGGCAAGAATTTCAGTTATTGAAGCAGCGCAGAGCACAGCTGGGCTGAGCAACGAAGAGACATCTACCAAAAATTAACACGTCCATAAAATACATAAAACACGAAGTTTAAACGCGAAAAACAATAATAAATCTTTTAAAAATTAATCTAGAAACGTTGTGCTAGCGTTAAAATTAAGTAACTCGCAATAGGGAATAGAAATATCGAAAAAACACGCATTAGAAAAATATTTGAACCGAAACCGCAACGTTCCAAATTATTATACTTAACAATGGTATATATACACAATTTTCATAAGATAGTGTTGTATCAGTATTAATTATTACAATTTTACCGTCTAGTTTACCGCAGCTAGAATAAAGCTAAAGATGCTAACGCCTCTAAAAATGTTTTTAGTAACAATTTCAAATGATTGTTTAGTGCGTGTAAGAGTAATTTCTTCATGAAGTTTTTAACGTGAGTAGTAATAGTAATAGTAGGAAGGCGGCACGCGCGCGTGTGGATGTGTGTTAAGAGAGAGCAGCAGCAAATATAAATATCATATTTGTGCTGTGTGACGCAAAGATACACGCATCATTTGCTAGTAATATTGTTGTGGTGGATATCATTGATTAAAATAATTGTGCGACGCAATTGCAGGTTTAATTATACCCCAAACTAGCGCTGTTGTGCGCTCTCTTCTAATCACGAAAGAGGCGCATGCATTGTAGTCTAGTGGGCCACACCAAAATCATTTGATATAAGGTGTATGTGTGTTTAACGTAGAGTAATTTGGCAAACAACTGACCGAGTTCACATACTCACATTACTTTGTATTCCTCACGACCTGATCGAATTCAATCTCAGCGCAACGAGTGTTTGTTTACGTATTGTTATCACTATTTCCAATTGATGAGGAAATAAATTAAGAGAGCTTGAACGAGAAAGAGCCCGCACGCGAATAGTAAATAATCGTTGGATATAACATTAGTGCGCAGCGCTTGTTTCTGACTTTGCAGAATGATTTGATGTAAGTCGTCTCGTATCTTGTCGAGTTTATCATCATGCACTTTGAGCGCTTTTTCCAGGCTTTCGATTGCCGTTGTAAAACTGCAATTTTATCAATTGCGAGTATTCGTCATACGAATCGTATTAAGTTTACTCACCTAGAGTTATTCTCCGGCGATGATTTGGGCGCTGATTGCGTGGAATCCGAATGGTACTCGTCCGATTCGCTCACACTCTCATTGGCATCGACATCTGACGAAATTTGCTTCGTTGCGGTCTTGCGCTTCACTTTACCGCCGCCGCGATGCTCTGTCTAAAATTGGATTAAAATAAATTATCTAAAACTTAGGAGAACAGCGCAATCGCAATTACGTTATTCGGGTCTACGCTTACGATACTGGAAGTGCGTATCATCGGCGTAGGATGCTTTGTCCGAGTAGCAATAACATAATTGTGCTCGTATTGATAAAGATCATTCCTTGGATCCCAAGGTCGTAGGTCCGAGTTTTTGTAGACCCATTGGCCAGATTTTAAGTCTTGCTGAAAATACCTGGGTATCCAATCTTCGCGTTTCGCCTTGCGCTCTTTGGATAATGTGCGCTGCGTCTCTTCCAGCGAGGTTTTTTCTTCAGTTGCGGCATTCATATCATCACGCAGAATTGCGGCGGACACGTGTTGCCAAAGTCTTTCTGATTCGCATTCATCTTGCTGGTCTAACGGAACAGTGAAACGTGTCAAACGACTTTTACGCACATTCGGCGTCGGATTCCAGAATATTTTCTGCTCGTCTGTGCGACGATCTTTAATAACGATTACTCCATCCCAATAACCTTCAAGCGTAGCTAAAGTTTCCTTTCCCAATTTTAGCCGTCCTGTTATACAATTTGTTTGTTCTACACCACCAAGAAACGGCTGGAAAAACGTTAGGTTTAGTGATTTCGTCGAAACAACGCGTACGTATACCTTAAGTTTAAATTCAATCTCTGTATAATATCCAGTCTTTTCACATTCAATGGTAACCTTTCCGCCCAACTCCATGCTCAACGTGCCCATAAGAATACCCTTGCAATGAGCGTACGGTACTGTTAGCGTATAGTTCTCTCCGCGCGGCAGCAGTGACAAAATGGCAATGCCATCTAAAATTGCAGATGTTGAATTGCCATAGAATTTCGATTTGGCCAGAATCGAGGCGGTCATCGAGAAGCCCTCTTGGCGATTGGTGACGTAAAACGCGGACACTGGCGGATGATGCGACACTTGCTCGGCGATGTAAAACGTTTTCGAGCCGTTCGGGTGCTGCCAATAGCACCGAAACATTTCGCCAAGGATGGGATTATACGGCTTCTTTAATCCTTTCGGCTTTTTATACAATCCGGACAAATACCATTTAACGACACATTTCATACGCGTGAAGGCATCATCTTCAGCAACAGCGCTGTAAGTTTTAAATACTTAAACACTCTGCACTACCTGACTGCATAAAATTACCTTGATAAGATGTCAACGTGATAATAGGAATCTGCAAGTTTATCCAGAAATGATCGCGGCTCCAGAATGAATGTCGGCAGGACTACTTTACTCAAGTCCATTCCAGGCCGCACTTGCTTGACCAGGTACCATATAAGTGATTTGTGTTCATCAGCCAATTCTTCAACTTGCGCGCCCGCCTAAATAATAATGTGATTCGTTGATTGCGCGAACAAAACTGTTATAAAGTTACATACATCCCCAAATTCCTCCTCATTGTTAGAAATGTACGGCGTCTCTTGCGGATCTTCATCCGTTTCTTCTTCCTTGGCAGACACATCAGATTCGGTTTCCGAGACGTCACCATCACCGGCGCTCAAATGCGCACCGTTATCCAAATGACTACCGTCGCATAAATCTAATCGGCAACAAACAATTCAACCTTGACACAATACAAACAATTATTTACGCACGTACCATGATCAAAGTGCTTTTCGTAGTCGGCCTCCGACCATTGCGTTTCGTGATTCGTGCTGCCGCTGTGGCTCTTATTACTAACAGATCGCACGAGAGCCGAGTCATTGCGCAGTGAAATTTCCAATGCGTCCAGCCAGCACATCCCCGAAGCCTGCGAGGATGCTCGAAATATCGTATGAGAATTTGGAAGAGGTTGTATCACAGCACCTGATAAGCAAACAGCAATTAGCAAGTGCGGCGCTCATGAATAGTCGAGCACATGCAAATGCGAACACGCCGCGGCGCCGCTTACCGATGGTTTCATTTTCCGGCCCTCGTGGCGCCCATATTGACTGATCCAATGGATTATACAATTTGAAACAGAAGCCGTCCTTTTTGCTTGGTCGCTCAATTACTTTGCAAGAGTTTAGCAGTATTGTGCCGACCCAATGTGCGCTCTAGAGCAATTCGCAAGGCCATCAATACCATAAAAATACATGAAGATAATACTTATTTACCTTGCATTTGGGACTTTTGTATAACAACAGCATGCCGGGCTTGAGTACACACCACAACTTGGTCCATGATTTGAGCGTGCCTCGCACTTTCAGCCAGTCGGCAAGCACAACAACGGAAGGATCTTTGAGCGAATTAAGCAGCTCGTTCGTGACGCGCTTCTTCTCTTTGCGATAGTTTTTGCGCTGCGCCTTATATGATTCCTTCCGGGTGAGTTTACTCTGTGACTCAGTCATCTACAAACAGTGTTTTTTACGCAAGTTGGCAACAAGCAAAAAGGAAATTGCTACCTTCTCGACTGACATGAAGTCCATTGTTTTCTCAGCCAGTCCTGCAAAACAAAATAACTTATTATATAATGCCATCAAACGCAAAATTTGCAACGTGCAATCTAACATTTAATTAGAGCGTTTATGCCACGCGCAATATGCGGACAAAAACGCATGATAAAAAGTTTTGTAATGACGAGACTTAGCGCACATTGGCAGCGATGAACTTTTGGTTTGCGCCGAATTCACGCACAGTGATAAGATAAGAACATTAAGCTGATATACCTGGTGATGCGGGCCCAGGACTGTGGTGGTGATTCAGTGAGTCATTGGACGGTAGTTTGGGCAACAAGTTCAAATGCGCCCGCAGCTTCTTCTCGTCCAATTTTGCCTTTGATTCGCTAAGATTTGGGGTGGATGGTGATGTTGGCGCCGGTGTAGCCATCACGAGCAACGTACTTCGAAGACTTTAGAGAATTACAATACTGGTGCGAAATAGATTTATCTATCAGAACCACTCGCGATACGCTCGCTTATTTCACACTTGATAACGGTGGTGCACTCCGTCGTAACATCCGATCAGCCGATGAGTAAACAAGTCCGACGTCGCTTGTTTATGGCGAAAACACCAGAAGCACAACATAGTTCATTTGCGCTGTGTTTGTTTTATTTATACGTCGTCGCGCAAATAAACAAACGCATTATTATAGCACGTTCAGCTCCTTCCGACGTGGTTGAACCGACTGACGGCACTGCAGGTTTAACCCTCCCGTAATGCCACGACTCCTGCGTGGCGAGACACAATTGTATGTGTACGTTCGTGCTGCTCAATAAGTAATGTAATGTTTTTACATCTCACCCATTACAAGCACAGCAGGTTTAGCAGGTTACTAGTGTTATGCATTCAGTCTTGTGCGCAACGTCAAATTCATCAAAACACTTGCGACGACTAGCATTCACTGCGTGTTACGCTTGCTATCGTCGTTTGCGTCGTTCTAAAGCCAGCCAACACATTTCCAA
>JARJDV010004420.1:0-14234 GCA_030264675.1 Anaulacaspis nigra
CACTAATTGAGGAATTGAAAAATGCAAATTTCGCCGGCAAGGGATGAGTGCGAGACCATTATGCGGTGTTCGAATACGTACCAGGCACACTTTCGATTATTAATCACGTCGCTCGCCGCCCCGGGCCGTTTACTTGCGTTTACTTACTTACTTTGGCGCACTTGCTTCTTGGCGTGTATTGATTCGAATTTGAATTCGTTTACGCGCTGGTTGTGGTGTTCGTTTGTTCGCTGCGCTTCTCCTTCCTTTTGCACAAAACCAATGCACAAATTGCTTATCATTAAACACAACGCTCGGACGTGATGGAGTGATAGGTTCACACGTTTCGTTCGATTAAAGTTGCGCGCAAGTGGTGGATGTAGTGCCCTATCGGTGGTTAGAGTTGAGAATTAATTGTGTTTTGCGCATTTCACGATATTATCAATTAGCGCATTGAAGCAATGCCACCGTACAAGCGCACGAAAGTAAGAATTGCATGCATCTGTGGTTATTACTGTTTTTCAAATGTAACACAACAAAACAGGCAAGCATATTAGCTACTACTGGAACAAAACTAATTTCAAATCGATAACAATGCAAATGAGTTGAAACGTAAAATGAAGGTTTTTGTTGCGCGTAAGAAAAGAAAACGTCGATTTTCTTTAGTATTATGCATTAACATTGTTGTATTGTTCGCCGAGCGTGCAAGTTCACAATAGTTGAGGTTTAAGTTTGGATTTGAGCAAAACAACAGCCAACCGCCCCCATTGTGTACATTACATACATATAGGGTCATTATCTGAATGGTCAAGCCGATAATGAGCATTGTTCTGTGACTTTGAATTCAGTTTAGTCCATTGCGATCAGTCGCGCAGACAGGTGCAACGTACTTGTCGTTGATCATCATACATACATGGATCAAAGTTTGGGTTCTGTGAAATTTTTATGTTTGATTTCTTGTTAACGCTGCGATACCAGAAGGATTCCTCGGGTTCGTCGGAGGAGGAGAGTGCTCACTTGGGCCACACGGGTCGCTATAAATTGGATGATAGTGACACCGAACTAAACAGTAACCAAGTATCACCAGACACATTATCGGTAGTTGTACCCTCAATTTTTCTCTGCACGCGCACACTACGAAATGATTAAGCGCCGCAATGATCAATTACGATTTGATTTTGATTTAGTTTTGTGTATTATTTGAACGCTTGAATGAAAATTTAAGGTAGTTGATTGTGGGAATTGATGAGTAATCCTGACTTGTTTTCAGAGTCCATCGCAACAGACAATACAACCCCCCCAAATTCATACCACAAATGGTGAGTGTGTTCTGAATCAAATACGTGTAAAACATCTCGGAGCGCAACTGTCACTTAAATTGATTTTTCCATTTGATGTTTTACATTGTCATTGACTTTTTCTGACGCGCTGTCGATAATCATCGTGCGACCAGCGTAGCAGCGTTATTATTGAATATTCTATGATAATCCGTCTGCTCGTTACAAATATGTATTTTATTGGCTTTTGCGAAGGTTCGACACGATCGACGCGAGCAATGTCTCGAGCGACAACAGTGGCCTCCGAAATGCCACCGCCGCCCAAAGAAGACGAACCGACTCGCGGAAATAACAGCGTGCTGAACGTGCGACGAAGTAAGGTCGTCAACGAGGTGGAAAAGCTGAAGAAGAATCGCGAGGAGCGCCGGCAGCGGCAGGCCGAGGAGAAGGCCGAAAAGGAAGCGTTTATGCAGATGGCGCCTGGCAATCCGCACTGGGAGCTGCTGAACATGATTATGGACTATCGAAAAGGCCTGGATATAAAACCACTCTGCGATACGGATACGGTCGAGGATCACTTGATCACGGTGTGCGTTCGCAAGCGGCCGTTGAACAAGAAGGAGTGCTCGAAGAAGGAGGTGGATGTTATTACCATACCATCAAAGAATCAGCTAATTGTTCACGAACCAAAGAATAAAGTAGATCTAACTAAATATCTGGAGAATCAGATCTTTCGCTTCGACTACGCATTTGACGAAACGTGCTCCAACGAGCTCGTTTATCGCTATACGGCACAACCTCTGATTCAGACGGTTTTCGAGGGCGGCTTCGCCACCTGTTTTGCGTACGGCCAGACCGGCTCCGGCAAGACGCACACGATGGGCGGCGAGTTTAACGGTAGGACGCAAGACTGCAATCGCGGCATTTACGCGCTGGCCGCGGCGGACGTCTTTGATTTTGCCAGATCGAGCAAGTATCGCCAGTTGAACCCGATAGTGTCGGCGAGCTTTTTCGAAATCTATTCGGGAAAGGTCTTCGATTTGCTCAACAATAAGCTGAAATTGCGAATACTCGAGGACGGCAAGCAGCAGGTGCAGGTGGTCGGCTTGACCGAGAAAGTTGTGACCACCACCGATGAGGTTCTCAAACTCATTCAGAAGGGTAACTCTGCGCGCACGTCGGGGCAAACGTCAGCCAACTCAAACTCGTCACGATCGCACGCTGTTTTTCAAATTATATTGAGAACCAGCAACAATCCACAGAAAATACATGGAAAATTCTCATTGATTGATTTAGCCGGCAATGAGCGCGGTGCGGATACATCTTCTGCGAATCGCCAAACACGTAAGTCACTGGAGATTTGTTGATGACGATTGGTTGCTAATTAATATTGTGTTTCTAGGAATGGAGGGCGCAGAAATAAATAAATCATTGCTGGCGTTGAAAGAGTGTATTCGAGCGCTGGGACGCAAGGGTGCGCACTTGCCATTCCGCGTTAGCAAACTTACGCAAGTACTGCGCGATTCCTTCGTGGGCCCCAATTCACGCACATGTATGATTGCCATGCTATCACCGAGTGTTGCTTCATGCGAACACACGCTGAATACGCTGCGCTACGCCGACCGCGTGAAAGAATTGGGTGCTGGTGATTTGATCACGAACCAGGGCGACGATTATGATAAAGAGGACGACGGCGACCTGTTGCAGCTGCACTCGCTAAACGTAAGTCCTGCTCGCTCGTAACATTAGACTGCGTATTCGTACATTCGCAATTGTCGCTTTTCGCATCGTTGTAGGAAAATGATATGACGCCTGAGATGCTAACATTCCACCAGGTCGTTTCCGAACTGCAAATGGCCGAGGATAACATGCTGGACCATCACAAACAGACGTTTGAAAAAATGTATGCGAACACGCAGAGAATGGAAGCCTTATTGCGAAGCACTGACGTAGTGACTTACGACCAAGAAGGTAGTAGTAGTAGTTCGTAATGCACTTGTTATCGGTGTTGTCTGATGCCGTCATTTTGTTTTGCAGAGTATTGTCGAGGATGGGCCTCTGTGATTGACGACAGCATTAACGTTTTAGAACGCGCCAAGGAGATTGTAGCGGATTATAAGTTAAAAATGGCCAACGAGGAGCAGCTGAGTCGTAAGACAAAACGAAAGTAGAGTAAGATATGACTTCATCTTTTCCGATTTGCAAATAATATTCGCTCCAAAGATGAAGTTTTGCGACAGTGCAAGTGAAACAGCAAATTTATGAGGCGCCATTAACTTACGCATACACTGCAATTCCTGTTAATATGTTATTAAATTTTTAGCGCGAGTAGTTTGTTTTATTACATTGCAACGAGATGATGATATTTAGTGTGTTTAGCAAACTGATACTTAGTGCATGCGGTGAGTGCAGACGGAGATTACAGGACCAATCTTCTAATATCGTTTGCTGTTAATTATTGCATTAATCAAAAGGAACTTAAACATAAATTAATACTCTGTCATCGTATCTATATATTTATAACTGAAGGGTGAATCGCTTCAAAACTTTTTTTTAATCAATTGTGACTGAGCAAGTCTCACAATCACTCTGCTATTTATTGTGTATGTTTGGCGCATTGTTACTGATTTTGTTATTGCGTCGCCGTTGTGAAGATGATACAAGGATAGAAATCTAAATATTTACAAAAAACAAAAAATGTTACAAAAATCTTCATGTATTTTTTTAATATATCGCTTGTTCTCTAATTGCAATAAAATGCATCACACTTATGTTCAGTATCATTCATTATCATACCTCATATTAATTATTGTTCATATAAATACTTCATGATGGTGTAATTATTTATCTAATACATGCAATAGTGTTCAATTGATTTATATTGTAAAAGCTACCCTTACTGCACCCTATTGACACTCGCGGTAACTCGTATAAGCTGGTTCCAGGAGTACTTGTAAATTGAATGCCGAAGTTCCTATGGCCCCGGAAAATGCTTATAAGAATTATTGCGTTTATCACTAGGTCGCGCTAAGAGTACCAATTGCCTTATAAATCAAATCAGCGTTAATTCATGTAATACATGTGTACCAGCCACGCTATAGAAATAATTTCAATAAATAAAGAGAGAAATAGAGCGTAAACTATAATAATTGGATCCTGCCAATCTATTAGCGATAGTCATAAATTACAATTACATCGTCACACTTTCTGAACACCATCTATTTCAATAACATTATTGGTAATTTGTTGCTTGTCAATCATATTAAGACGGTTATTTAGTCCTAGGTAGCTGTTTAATGTTTCATCTGTGCAATATGCTATGAATCGCACAAAAGGACGAACATCACCACCATTTGCAACGGTTAAATACTCGTAATATTTAACTCGATCTTCTTTAAAAATTATCACTGGTGGATAGCCAGAACGTAAGAGTATAAGATTCATAATTAATCTACTTGTGCGTCCATTCCCGTCTGCGAATGGATGAATATCTACGAGTTTATAATGCGCCAGCGCAGCTAATCGTACAGGATGCATGTTGAAAGCTTCCTCAGAGTTCAACCACTCAACATAGCCATCCATCAGAACTGGCAGTTCTTCAGGAGGAGGAGGGATGTGACTGCCAACAAATACTTGTTGATCTCTGAATTCCCCAGAAGTTATTGGATCAACATGTCCCATAACTCGTCTATGAATTTCTATTATATCACTAAGTTGAATATATTTGGTATTTGCTAGTAATTTCACATATCTTAGAGCAATTTCAAGGCCTAAGACTTCATTGTGCTCAATAATACTTTTGCCACTGATTGTTTGACCTGTCTCAAGAAGATATTGTAATTCACTCATTGTCATTGTATTGCCTTCAATGCCAACCTGGAAATAGGGAAATCCATATTATGGGCTATGAATTCAGAGGAAAATTAAAACTTACTGTATGATAAATATGCAGGTAGAATGCATGTTTCTTCTGTTCTAGATCAATATTTTTCAAATGCAATGTATTTTTAAGTAGAAGCCTCTTTTCATCAATATGTTTGAACATTAAGTAATCCATCTGATCAACCACATGAGCTGTCCTTTTTCTGTTAGTGAGAGCAGCTTCATGTTCTGGATCATAGGCCAATGCCTTGAAATACAATTCATCTGCTGTGATAACATCTTGATGATATTGTTCTAGAAATTCTCCATACTTATTCAAGACATCTGGATTGTTTGGAGCTAGGACAGCAGCATGTTCAAATAGTTTTAATGCTTTGTTCACCTTGCCAGTCAGTTTATAAGCTAAAGCTGCTTTTAAACACTGTTCAACTTCACTTTCAGTGGTCTTGTATTGAGCTTGTTCATTCAGTGTGATCTTGAGCTGATGGTCATGTTCAAAATCTATTGCCAATATGTCCTTTGGAGAGAGTATGAGATCCCTGAAGAAAGGATCAACTGTATGTTCATCAGCCCGTCGCAGGGCTGTTAGTTTTTTCACATTTAAAAAGTAGTAATATTGCACTAATGCCAAAAGCACACATATCACAGCTATTAACACAGAGAGAATAATCACATGAACGTGCATGACAAATTTAAGTTAGATCCAAATAGTTGCACCGATTCGCAGCTTGCATCATGTTTTCGCGAGCATATTTAACTGAATAATCGTTTGGAAAACACACGTAATTGTATTCATCGTAAGTGCGGAATCGTCATTACAATCATCTGATTGGCTGCTTGTTACTAACCTCACACTAAGCAATGTCAAGTTTTTTTTAAGCATGAAAATTATACATTTAAAAATTCCTCTTTAAACAATTTGTTAAGAATGTCGTACTTATAGTAAAAAACATGTTTGTTTCAGTTTGATAACGTTGCAGTATTGTTTATAATTCGCACTGGTGCGCTGCTTACTGATTCCTAACGTAGACGGCGCTGGCGTGCACTTGCGTCACTCAAATTTTGCTTCGTTTGAGTTGCAAGTGCAGTTTGCGTAACTAACGAATTATTAATTATTTATTAAATAATAACGTGATTTAAGCCCTGTAGTATATTCACGGAGTATTATAATAATGCCTCTAGTATCGGTAACACTATAAGTGATTGAATTATTCATTATTTGGATACTATAAAGTTTAGTCATGGTGCATTTGGCGGGAGAACGTAATAATACAGAGGTATTCAACATGGCAATGCATTCAAGTAGAATTTGTTAATTAATCGGTCAAAAGCGCTTATGCGAAGTGATTATTACAATCAAGTGAATAGTGAACATTTGTTTTCCATCGATATATGATACTTGTTGCTGCAGCCGGCATTAATCGAGCCGTGGCATGTAATTTGGAAGCAACCGGTGAGTTATTCATTATACATTAATGCCAATTGGATTTGCACTCATTTCATATGAACGCCACTCATTTCAATTACATACCATACTTCACATAATGAACGCTGCAAGTGCATGCACATTGTACCGGATTTTAATTAACGTAGAGAAGGCACCCGCAGCGAGATGGATTTCTTAATTATCCCCAAAGTATCAATCAAAAACGTGAACAAATTACACAGGCGGCGATCGATCAACAGCGTACTCGTCGTTTGGCGGCAGCGCCATGTGCTGACGTTAAATGGATGAGATTTATGGATTGACATTGTTTGGCCGCTGGTGTTCCATCAAAACCATCTGTAACTCTTATTATATTGATGACATGCGACAATCAATTCCATTGGGTCCCCGCGTCGCACGTAATCTTGCACCGCCTGGTGGCGAAGAGAAAAAAGCAATAATAAACACACCGAGTAAACAAACGAAGCCGTCTAGCGTTGAATGAGTGAATGACCAGCAGCAACATGGGGTGGATTAGCATCGTGCTTGTCTCTTAATTAATATCAGCGTTGGGATCATTAATCAGCTGTATTGTGTGTGTCATTCGACAGTCGCATGCACTTGTGCATTCACAGGTGATAACACTGCATGGCAGCAGAAACAATTCGAATCCGCTCAGGTGACAGTGTTGCATTAATTATGAATTGATGCATTTCCCCTTCCTCCATTTTCATTTGACACTTTTGCTTTGCGTCCATTTTATTTCACTGTATACTAATATGTTTGCTCTCTTTTGTTTTAGGTAAGTACTCATATCAAACTGAACAAAGACGCATTGAATTTACATGTGCTCCATGCGATGTGATATGAGAATCGAATGTCTGAATGTTGTTTGGCAAGAGAACACAAGCGAGAATCGAATATGCTGAAGCAATTTCTCAGTTTCATGCTCGTTGGTTTTTACTCCATCCCCTCAGCAGGCGAACGAACGTGCACTCGGTACGTATGGTTGCTGAGTCTTACATTGTAGTAATGGGCGCAAAGAGGCAAAAAAGTTGTTGTTGCGAACAAGTATCAAATGTGATATGCAGTACTAGATAGAGTTTTAAGTGTCGACACGCCGTCTGCCTGCCAAGTGTAAACAAAATAACTTGCGAACGAAATTGGAAGGACGTAAAAGTTTTATGGCTATTACACATTTCGTAAACGCGCCGTACGCCGCCTCCGCCAAGAGCTGTCATCAGTTTGCACGTATTCACGTTTTTTCGCCGGCGCGGACCGACAATAAAAATATTGCCAAGTCTTTCTTCCAGCTGATTACGCATTCGAAGTTCATTAAGTCGACAATCGCAGGATACTTTATTAACACGTCTTTTGGCGTGCGTCCCCCAGGACTCGTATTGTGTTTCCTGATTTTATCCCAAGTCGAAGGCGGGTTTTCGATGTGAGGTTATTTGGTGAATCGATTTGCTTCCCTTCGCCTCACGGAGGATACAAATTGCAATTGACGAATCATGCATAAGAAGCAGGAATTGAGAGTTGCCGCCACCGCTGCCGCCGCTTGCGCTTCGAGATTAATACATTCAGGTCGCATGCATTGCGGCAGGCGCTCGTACAAGTACAAATCGTTTGCGCGCGTACGAGGCGAGGTTACCATAATAATATCCTTAAAAGTGATCGGCGTTCTTTCTTCGTCCTGTTCGATTTCGATACAGTTTGCTGCGTTTTGCCATGCATTTCGCAATTGTTCCGCGCGCCACCGGGGAAAAGAACGAGGATAGCGGCTACGTGCGAGCAGGAGAAAGCTTTAGGGCCGCCAATCGACCGTTTCATTATTGTTGTTGCATTCGGCGATTGTAATTGAAGTGTTTCTGCGTTTTTAAGCGGGCGCGCGCGTGAATACAACGCATTAGTTTCTGTCGACGTACGCGCCGTCCCTTTTTCTCCATTAAGCTTTCGAATTGCGTTCGATAATGTTGTTACATTCTTTCCGCACTTGGCGCGAATGAATTGCGTTGCGATTTTTATTGAATTTCGTTCGTGTTGTAAATGAAAATCGATTTCTAACATAATTATTACGATATATTCATACACGGCTTGGGGATATTTCACGTTATCTAGTTTCTTTTTAGGGGAATGTTATACGCTAGGGAGATTTTGAATTGGAGTCATCATCAGTTGAATAGCACTTTTCAGTTTGTGCAAATGGCGTGCTCAAACACTTCCCTCAGTACTCTTTGCTGATTCAACGTCTTTTTCATGCATCTCCCGTTGTTCGTCCTTGTCGTCGCGCGTGTATAATGCGCTCATGTTGCAAAGTTATCATTATTTTGAACGCAATAGGCATCACACGTCCTTTATCCACTCGTCTTGCGCTGCGTCCTGCCAACTGCAGGCATGCTGATGGCGTTGCCGCATCCTCTCGGCAGCGCTTTTGCAAGTCACTTTGCGCTTCTTCGTCCGCTTTGTCTGATCTTTGATGTACGCGCGCAGCCCGCCAAAAAAGAGGATCCGTTAGTTCAATTTGCTTTGATGTTGCTGACGCGAAACGCGGGCGGCGGCGGCGGCGGCAAGAATACGATCGGTGGAGCACTTTTCAGCATCGCGCACACACGCTATTCGATGGCCACTCAATAACTTGAGGAATCTTTACGGCTAAGTAGAGTGTAAACTTATTTGATTCGAGCGCTTTGCGCGCATCTCACACTCGAGTGTTTTGCGGTTAAATATTTCCACATAATGCGACGCACGCCGACGCGAATGAAATTTCATTAGAATCGAAAGGAGCGCAGCGATAAAATTTTTCGCCGGACACACAACATAGCAGCGTGTTAACGACGCGACGTTGCCGTCGTTTAATTCCCCGGGCCGGGGCATGTTAAACGATTGTTATTTAGGGAGCGCCGAATTAAATTGCACAGCAATAACGGTAATTTATGGTAATGTAAAACTTTAACTCTCGCAGTGCAACATTGCGCATTTGTTGTTTCATTTTTGGTTTGTTTTTGTGCGCGCGCGAGCGCACATTGCATCGCACTGCTGTTTCAATTACATAATTAGCAGCCGTGTGTTCGAGAGGGGCGGCTCGGCGCCGCCGCCGTCCGAATGACTTATTATTATGTAATCTGGCTAATCGTTGCTCGCCCGGTGATTATGCGCATTTGTTTCGATGATTATAATTAAATGCTTGATTGTGCATGCTCATTACGCTGCGTTTGCGATGCATTCTGCCTGATCACACATTGCCATCTGATGCCAAATTGCCATTGGCAAATGCATCTGTTCGTGTATTAACCTGATTGCAACATGCAACATGAAACAAATTGTTATACGTGAATAATTACTAGCTCGTTAATTTATAGAGAATTTGAAAGGAATTCTTAAAATTTCGTGAGATGTTTGATTTAGAATTAAAGGAAATTTAGTTTGAGAAATAGAAATTGCTGCCTCTGAGATACACATGAATGAATCGCAATTTTCTTGCATGATCAGATAAATAGAAGATAGTTTAGAGAGTGAGTTCAAGTTGCAAACTTTAAATTCCAATCAGGTTTACTGTGTGCACTCTTATGTGTTTTACCTCGTTTGAGTGTAATGCAAAGTCGAAGAACAAATAGTGAAAGTCATTTGCCAATAAAACTAGAACGTGCTTACGGCATTTACTTATTGCGCGTGCACGAGTGAATTGTAATTTTGTGCGATTGAAGAAGATTGAACTTTTTGATATTAATTCGAATTAATGTGAATCTCACTCTCTGTGTGTGCTCATTATGAGGGAGGAGGTGGTATTGCGATTTTTGTTGCAATGTATTTTAGGGGCTGGCATATTTATTAAGCACACGGCCATTGCGCACTAGTGTTTTATATACCTACGTTTATTAAACACATTTACGAACAGCGCTGGCAAAGGGGGCAAGGGTGCAGGATGCGGGGGGGTTGGAAGGTATTTAATGAACTGTCTGTATTCATGGATATCATAAATATGGTAGAGCGAAACGACCTAACCTGGCAGAGCCATCACCAAGCTGCATAGTGGTCTGCAACATTGTGTTAGCCGCACAGAATTCCAATTGCTGTTCGCAAGCGCGAGCTCTCCGCTCTCTGCGGCAATTTTAATCTAGTCGATGCATTTCAGCTGGTCGTTTTTCACTTTTTCTTAATTATTGCCGCGCCGACAATTAATGTTTAATCAAATGCCCACAATTTATATTCATTCCCCTCTGGAATTATGCGTACGCGCCAAAAATTCAGTGCTTAGCAAAATCATTTATTAGATTCTGGGCTGGGAAGAAATTTAAGATAGTGATAAATACGGCGAAGAAAGAATGATTGAGGGTGGTAATTTGTGCTTTAAATTTGCGAGGAATATGAGGATGATTTTGGGTGTGTTTTATTTCTGGATTTGGTCTGAAATGTGTATGATTAAATTTTTAATTTGGTGCATATTCACAAAATTCACATGAACGTCATATTTTAATCACACTTATGAACAAATTCATAAACATATTTTTTTTTCTCTGCTGGCGCGGTTGCTCGAGCGTATTTAATTAATAAAAAACTTGATGAAAATATCAGCATAATTTCATATGCGTTTTAATATAAAATGCGCGGAGCGTGAATGAAAAATTATGAAAATATTGCGGGAATTATTAAATTCTGTAACTTGTTTTAGGTTGGCTTAGCTTGGTAAGGCTATAAAACCAAATTCGTGGTTTCAAAAAGGTAGTAAAAGTAGGGGTGCGTTTTTACAGGTGATACACATTATTGGAGCTTTCACTAACAGATTTGTGACGTGGTGATTACGATTATGGTTTTGGTATTTTATTGGAGTTTCATCTGAAAGTGTTAATCAAATCAAAAAATACGTCACCCATCTCATAAAATTAATTTACAAATGAATACCGAACGAGAAGATGCGTCTTATGGTTCAAAATTAAATTTTAAGAAATAATCTCTAAATACATCTTATAAGTAGTTCAAATATTATAGCGATCACTATTTTACTCATATTTATTATTTAGAAGTAAATGCCTTTAGTATGAGTTATCTTAAGAATAAATAAATATGGTAAGTAACTTCAAAGTACATTTTTCTAGAAATCATCTTATTAGTTTGGGCTCTTTCCCATAGTTTGGGAAACACGATAATTAATTACCCAAAACTCTAATAACTGCTTACATGTCACTGTCTTTTAGTCCGTCTTAACTTGGTTTTTGAAGATGGAAGAAGATCAAGCAAAATTAATGATTGAAGAATTCGAGTTACTATTGCTACTTTTTTGGTCCATGAAGCTGAAAAAGTGCTTCACGCCCCACAGGTCTTTCCTATAACGCAGTACGATTATAACACGTTTTCGTATAACACGATTTTATGTCACTCGTATAACATGCGTTTTCCCCTCTATAACAGATTTCTCACACGTGCATGCGATTTCCCGGACTTTTCCTCATGCATAAGACGTTATACGGATTCTTACAAGCACATTTGCTCCTGCTCGTCAGATTTCGACGAGAGTCCTATTACAATGCGTTTTCCTATACCTTTTCCTAAGAACGACTGAATATTAATAGAGAGGTAAATCTAAAAATGGTAAATTTAATTCTTTAATTCTTATATGCTTTT
Source organism: Anaulacaspis nigra (assembly GCA_030264675.1). Taxonomy (NCBI): domain Eukaryota; kingdom Metazoa; phylum Arthropoda; class Insecta; order Coleoptera; family Staphylinidae; genus Anaulacaspis; species Anaulacaspis nigra. The sequence continues at coordinate 12,187 of JARJDV010004420.1, forward strand.
CTTTCATTGTTTTCTTCTAAGGGGAGAGTGTGATATATGGGTTTTATTTTTTTATTATTGTTAGTACCACACAGAAGTAAATTAGCAGAGCTTTTGATTTTGAACACTAAGAAAATGTAATTAATTATTCGTTTGTAAATTAATTTGCTAACGTGGCGCATGGTTTTTTGGTCTGATTAACTCTTTGAGATGAAGATCCACTCCCTCTGTGCTACTGGAGTGCCAAAAACATAATCGGACGTGGCGCTAATGACTAATGACATCACATTCAATCACGAGCTCACGAAATCAGATACACATACGCACATGTGCGTCCCGAGATTGCAACCCTGATAGAGAGCGCAAAACCCTCGAATTAGAGGCGGCGCGACGCAGAGCGGGGCAGATGAAGAAATCATAAAAACAAACGAGTTGTGCATTTGGGAGAGCAGGGCGCGCGCGTTTGCGATAACATAAAACAAATGATATAAGAAATCTCATTTGACCGAAATCAGATAAGGCGCCCGCGGAGCGCCGAGCAGTTTGTTACGCTAAAACCCGAGATAAGAAGCTGCCGCCGCCGCCTCCGACGCCACCTCCGTCGTCCGGTGCAATGCAATGCCGTGTGCGTTTCCGGTTAGTCGCACCAAATGAACGGGCACCAGCGCGCAGCGCGCGGATTGCGAAACAGCGTGCCGCATGCTCACTAGCAATCTAGCACTAACTACTAAGGAGACTACAATGACTACAAGAGATCGCGTCGAGCGTTCGCCGCGTGCCTCTCCGCACGTAGTCGTTGTAATAGTAATGCGCAAAAAGCAGACAATGTGGTCCAAAAAACAGCCACCGATCTAACCGCGAAGGCGGCAGCGGATTAAATTGTGCACTATACTCTTAATTGTTAATGGAGGGAAGAAGCGGAAATAAGTGTGGTATTGCGACATTCCGGAAATGCGCATTTCGCTTCATAACAATACCACAATCGTATAATCGTTTCGTTTATGTCTAACTTAATGTTTAAGTTTCTTATAAATTTCATATTTCTTTTGATTTCATCGCGAGCGAAAAAGAACAATAGGAAAAATTACGAAACTTTTTAATTTTTTTCACCCCGCACAAAGGGAGAGATCAACGGGGAAATGAGTGAAACCATTTAAAAAGTCATTGCACTTTGAAGAAAACAGCAGCTGGTAATAAGTGTGAAGATGCGCGGATGTCATACATAACACAGAAGCACACTGATAGGGTGAAAAGTAAAGTCTGGCTTAGCGCATTAGGACGATGACACGATACATAGCTACCCCTCTCTCTGCCGCTTCACAGCCACCACCACCCCCGCAAAACGTGTAGAGTTATTATCTTCTTGTCACTTTTATTCCGCATGTCAAGCGATATGACAGCTTTCAGCAGCTCTTGCGCGCGCGTTCTGCCACATATTGCATTTGCGTCGCGCGGCGCAACTCTTCGCCGCCCTCGGCTCGTTTTTGATCCGGCAACGGCAACCCCAAAGGATTATTGCGCGTATCTATCCGCTGCATATGATGCACACGTAATTTGCGGTTCGGGTGCCAAGTGCCACGTGTCATGCGGATGTGTTACACGTAATTTGTATAATCTCAGAATTCTATTTTAAAATTTAAAACGTTAAGTACTCCAGATTTAGGTTAAAAGGTTACATCAGTCAAGCGACGGTGAAATGCTTACTAAACGTGAATAGTAATTATAGTGGTGCATTGATGCCATGCAATTATAGTAATAGGATACAAATTACAGCATCTGAAATATCGTAATGTACGAGAAGATGATATCATCGATCAGATATACAACGACTTCTTCAATTACCGTATTTCTCGGATCATGAGACGAGACTTTTTATTCATAAAGACAGGTTCAAATTTTGAATGCATCTTAAGGCGCTAATATATAAATAAATGCAGCTCTTCTAAAAATTATCTTAAAAGTTTGGGCTGCATCTTATTATGAAGTGCGTCTTGTGATCCGAAAATACGGCAATTCAAAAATTCGTCTAGATAGTAATTACTTCAGAAGCATCAGAAATAATAAGACTA
>JARJDV010004421.1:0-13563 GCA_030264675.1 Anaulacaspis nigra
TGTCAGGATAACGCAGGATGGCCTTTATTGATACGTCAGTACCAGTTATATGGAAGTGAAATGATAAAAATAACCTTCTCCTGGATAACCTATTTTTATGCACGCACAATGTGTGTGTGCCTGCCGGAAAATTCATGAATACAATACGTGAAAATAAATGAGTGTCCCGCAAAAGAGAACCCGCACATGTTTGTGTCCTTTTGTTCCACGGCGTGTGTGATTTTTCTGCTGGCGAGTTTTTCAGTTTATTTGTTTGCTTTTCAAGATGAAATCCACGAGTCGAAACAAATGAAACTAACGAAGCGAGGAGTACATTATCCGCACGTGTTTGAGAAAATATTTTCGATGCACGAGTGAACGCATTGCAAAATATTTGCGTCGTCGTCCTTTGAATACGTGAAGCAGGCACGATTTCCAGCTGGTTGCCTCTCATTTTTCGACACACATACGTTTGCGGGTTGCATATTTGAAAACGTGGCGACGACGACGACGACGTTATGCAAACTCAATAAATGACACATTTCGGAGAAACGTCACGAGACGTGCAGGAAATGTAAACTCAAATCTTTTCATATTATTGCATGCTTCGCATATTTGCATAAGAAATATTTTCCCCCCTTGTGCATTACACGCGTATTTTGCATTTTTCATCACTGCAGATCAAATATTACAAGTTTCTTTGGCATTTATGTGCGGTATATTAAGTGCTTCCTCAAGAACGAGGAAAAAGGGACGGCGAGGGAGGCAAGGATTACTTACAAGTCGCGCTTCCTGCGCTCGTGCCAGAACTTGTCCCAGAAGGACGTGCGTCCTTTGATCCTGAGCACGGACGTCGATAGCGTGCGCGGCAGAGTCGGAGGGTGTTCCGGCTGTGCCGGTGGTGGCGACGCCATCAGCAGCGAAGGGCTGGAGCTGTTGCCGACGGCGGCGCGCGACAGCGAACCGCGATGCGAAACGACACGCGACGTTGGACTCGGACTCGTGCTGCTGCTGGCGGTGCTGCAGCTGCGACTTAGGGGCAAGCAAAACGCCGCCGCCGCCGCCACCGCATCGTGCACGGGGGCCGAGGAACTGGTGCCGGTCTCTGAGCGCGTACCTTCCGCCGGCGAAGCCAGATTGTCTGCCTTTCTTACCGAATACTTCAGCAAAACTTTCTTCGTACGAAGCGCACGTTCATTTCTCAATATTTAACACTTTATTGTTAAGCCTTACTTCCGAGGAGTGCGCTTTTAGGCTATTCTTTACTTCGACACAACGCGATGCTAGAGGCACATTTGTTAGTATTAGAAGCAGCATCATTATTATTATGGCGGTTAGGCCTACTTTGCCGCTGCTGCTGCTGTTCGCTTTGAGAATGCTATAAATACATCGCTTTGCTCCTGTTAAAAAATACATCTCAAGGACGTCTTGCTGCGCATACGCAAACCTCATCAATGTTTGGCTAGCATACTCCAAGTGATAGAAAGAGGCGGCGTAATGCATATGATTATGCTTTATAATTATATTTCGGTATTCGGTAGCGTTGCACATTTTGTTTTGCGCCAAATACCGCAGTATTATCGACGATCTAATTACGTACCGAAATTCGCAAAGTGTTAACGTATTCAAATATTTGCATTCGTGTGTAGAGGTGAGTGTGCACTTGACAAGCGCCTTTTGTGCGAATTCTATTTTCCGTGCGCGCTTTGCGAATTTGACGCGTGTTCGAATGCGTTTGACATTGTTATTATGGCTCCCGTTCACTCGCTATCAATACGCGCGTTTCGGGTCGTGCTTTATTATTTATTAAACTAATTTCACTGCCGCGGAAAAACTTTTTCAATTATGTTCTGCGTCGCGCATTGACTTGCAAATATGTTTCGACGATTTTCGTCGTCTGATAGTGGAATTGTGTTAATTAAATTTGTCAAGATGTAAATAATTAACAAACACACCGACGCTGCAGGATATTTTGATTTTATATTTTGTACGATATTAAAATTTAAATTAAATAAAAAACTTAATGATTTCATTAAAGACGACGCGCATCAAAACATATTAAACAAAATTGAATTTTATGCGCAGAGCTTCTTCTTCTTTGCAATTTTGTCCTTGTGCGCTCCACGCAGCTCTGCTCCTTCTCGTCCTTTCAAGGATCACTGCGGCCCGGCACCGGCATCGCTAATATCTGCAGTACTAATCGCATTTGCCGCATTTTACACTTCAGAGTACTAAGGATGCGGAGAGCGAGCGTGGTTAAAAAATAATTTCCCTAAGGATTTGCCATTTCTCCGAAAACGTACTCTAAAGTGCCTTGTGTTAAGAGAAAGAAAACCTTTCATCCCAATACAGAAAAAGGGCAGAGCTGCCGATACGTACAAGAAAAAGGCCGGCTGAATGTGCCATTGTTGAATTGAAAGAAAGCATTCATCTCTTCAAGGGTCAAACTACAAATTTAATCAAATTTATCAGATTTACCGTGGCTTTTCCGCTTCGTTTTATTGATTTCATCCAACAACCACAAATTACACTCCACGCACGCCGTCGAAATGAAAGCGTACATCTGCGTATATTGCTAGAGCAAAATGCGCGAATAAATGAATTTCCGAGAGTTAAATTATGAGATAACCGCGCAATAATAGGTACGTTATATTACATAACAACCACACGTTACAACCGCTGAATTCTAGAGCATGTAAGTAAAGTAATCCTACGTGACATAACAAACAAAGGCAAGTTGTTGACAGGCGAACAATGCGAAGAAAACTCTTTGACATTCTGTTTTCTTGTTTGCATGTGTATGCAGAGTGTACGCGTCCACTTTTACTCAATTTCATTTCGGTGCGGTTTCGCCCCGCTTTGTGTTTTATTTTTATTCGTGGTCTTAAGTGCACTTGCGCATTGAATTTAATTTCGCCTGCAAGCCGTCTGCTTTGTTTTAGTAGTCAAAAGATAAAAATAACGCGTGTGCTCTCTTCTTTTTTCCCTCCTCTTATTCCGTATTACAACGCATTTCATTCTTTTGTCTGCGAACACGATGATGAATTGCTTGCCTTAACAGAAATTCTTCGCATTTCCATGCAAAGCGTAATGTGCAAGAATGACAAATAATTAGAGGGTGTAGAAGTACTCGCAGGTTTTTCTCGTATGTCAAGTAGTACGACACGGTGTATTGTGTCGTAATGCAATTTGTTATCAGTGTCATGTTTGAATTTCAAGCAGTAGTTGCTGGCACATCCGTACTTGACTGATGACTCGTTACGCTCGCAAGGTACACGCACGCAAATAGCAATACGGTGTAAATAAGCATGAAACTATTTTGAGTGTTCGTAATTATTTCTCGAAAACAATTTTTATCGCACGGGCACGATTTTTATCGTTGGCGTTGTAAAAATTCAGCATGTACTTAACGCGTTATCAGCGAACGATTATTCTTGATTTATCCGACTCACGACTTTGCAATTCATCGAGTATTCACAGCAATATTTAAAGTGAGTGCTTCCGATTATGCGTCGAGTTGTTTGTTTATTTGAAACTTTCCGTTAGATCTCGAGTCGAGCACTTTGCAAATATGTAATTCGATGCGCACTAATATGCAACAGCGAGTGCACTCGGGATTCATCTTCGAGAGCAGCTAAATCCAATAAGCGAACATGATTAAGTAATATTATTATCTTGAAAATGGATTAGCTTTCGAGAAGGAGCATTTGCCTCGAGGGAGAACTCCGGCGATGGACTCGGAGTTTGCCAGTTGTTGGCCTATTAGTGCTCGTTGACATGAGAGTTCACTTGAAATTCAATGACAGAAGGATAGTGTTTGAACGCCCGCGTACTCGTTCTCTTTGAACGCACAAAGCGTGCTTGTAAACTTAATAAATAATTTCGGTGCGTTCTTTATCGTAACACGGGTGGTGTCCTTATTGATTTCCTCCGGAATATTTTATTCAAGGAAATTGGGTTTTCCCGTAAATTTACCTAAGCCCATGGAATGTCAATAATTAGCGTCCTATCGCGGAAACGTAAACATTTAAGCCGGCGGAAAAGTTCAATTTGATGATTAATGAGCGAGAAAGCAATTTAGTTTATTTGCGCGAAACAAAAAGTGCACGCGCGTATTGAATTCTGTCCTCTGACAGCATCAGTTGATTGAATTTCAGCGTCAACAAATAGCTGCCATCTTCAACTCAAATTGCCATCCGCTACCAACGAATAATTTAAATGCGCTTCCGCGCGGAGGCAAACTTTGCAAACAAGCACTGTCGAGTGCTTGAACTACATACGCGACAGATAGAAAATGTATTCATGAGATAGTTTGACTCGTGCGCCATAAACTAATGACGAGTCATAACAAACAATAAGGATAGAATATGAAAACTAAACTACGCGTGTAGATTGAGTTTGAACTTGTTTAAACTAATTTCGACATTTCAGCGTCGAGAAAATATGCGCGTTCAAATTTAAAATGCACACTTCGATATAGGAAATGCGATGTAAACCGGAGAGTGAGATGCGCAGAGACAGGAGCCAAAATACAGCTTCATCCGCTTATTATAATACGGAGGGTGCTCTACGCGCTCTATCGCGGTTTTTAGTAATGGAATCATCAGCAGTTCCGCTTGCCGATATTAAATCCAATTGTGAGGATGAGCACAGACTTGATTCGATTTAAATTTGGTTTATCAAATTAATTTAGGAAGTACGAATGACTACGTCGTAAAGTCAAAACTTGGAAATTATCCTTCACACTTGTTAAGTAGTTAGCTAATCCCGACCGGGGGAATAGTTTTGTAAAACTCATCAAAAAGTTGACAGAACTTAAGACGTTTGCACTTGAACATAACCCCATTAACCCCTTTAACCGTTTTACTATAATTACATTCCAACTCTGTAGAATTCCCAAATCTCCGAGAACTTTGGTCAATTTTGTCACAAAGTTTTACTTGTTAAAAAAGTTGCTGTGTTATTATTATTGCGTTCAACTGGAAATGATCAACGTGTAAATAATTATGTACGTCTCGTTATATTTTATTAACAACACGTGAAAGTAGATTAATGTTTAAAACGTGTATTCGGCTGGCCGAAAATTTCAACTATAACGCTATTGTATTATTCATTGGTAGTTATTATTAATGTATTCAGAGTGCTAATTCAAATTACGCCAGTTCATGGCAGAGATGGGCCGCATCCACTACGATTAATAACATTATTGTTATAAAACGGAATATGCTAATCATTGCCTGAATATTTCCATTATGACAACACCACTTTAATGAATCTGTTAAAACGCATCGGTTCAATATTCTATCGTAAAATGAAAATGTGATATTTTAAAAGTATTGCAATTTATCCAATATGGGAATTTTTCAGTTGAAATTCAATATAGGTAGAGGCATATTTAGAATATATTTTTTCATAAAATTTTAAAAGCTTTCGACCGGAATTTAATAAAAGAACATTTAATTAATACGTTTTCAGCGTACAAAAATCAATACTTGAAATGGAGAATACGCTTAAATGTGTGATGTAACTCTTTGACCGTTTATGTAATTCAATATACGAGTATAAAATATTTTCGGTTGACTGCCTTGAAATGTATTTTTAGTCGAGCATATGAGGGAACAACAGAGCAGTAACAGTAGCCTTTTTCCCCAACGGAAATTTGTTATCCTTGCTGAGCAGATTGCGAACCTCTCTTTCGCTTTATCCGAATACGTGTCACAACACAAACATTTTAATCAGCACGCGGGGGCTTCAATTAGTTGTTTAAGTGGCGCGTAAATCTGCCAAGTCATCGATGGCCATTGAGGAAAGAACGCGTCAAACAAGCAACGTGTGTGTGAATCCAGCCAGCCGCCTCACACGAAAAACGCTTAGCACAGCAGGCGGCGGCTGATGCTGCTGCTGCTGCTGCTGCTCCTGCTGCACGTTCGCGGCGAGATAACGAGGGGTGGCTGCAGTGGAGCTCTGCGCGCACGATAAGCGAGAAACCGCCAGGACAATCGGTGGTGGCACACTGTTTGGCGTGCGCGCCAGCCGCCCCGTGCGCGCGAAACTTGACTACACGGGGGCCATCAAGGCACGCCGCCGCTCACTCAGCCACTCGTCCGCACACGAACACACAGATAACGCCGAACACGGGGGCCGCACGGCATACTCGTCTCTACACGCGCAACTCAAACGGCAGTGGGGGCCGTACAACGCGCGGTGAGATTGATTTGCCACCCCTCGAGCGCGTTATGATGATGATGATGAACATGCGTTCTCGTATGCGCAAAAGAAGCGCGCCCCTTCATCCGATTCACACAAATCCGCATGTAAATTGCGCAATTCCCAATTGTTTGCAAATGGAAAAAGTCACGCGCATTCTAACGATGCCACTAAATGTACATCAGCATAACAAATGCTTGTCGGACAGAATGTTCCACGGAATTCGACCTTTCGCCCCAAAAATGCAATTCTATACGCGACTTTCTTTTTGCCTAAAACGTCCTCCGCCTCATGTTACCAAAATAATGTGCTCTTCATCCCGCTTCAACTAAAGCGCTCCACCGACTAACGCAAACTTTTTAATTGTCCAAGTTTAGCTTTTAAAGAAATACCAGCAGGATAAAAGCAATCGGAATTAAAACGTAATTTAAGAGTCTTTTGAACTTTACTGTTTGCTGAATTTCACTTGGAGTTTGCGCATAATGAAGTTATTTACTATTGAGTGCCGTTCTAAAAATGTAGCGATGCGACGCTTTAATAATAACGCAGAATGCAGAAACCGGAGAGAAAAAAGGGAGAATAAATGAGAGATGATATTTCCATTAAAATAAGCATGCTTCATCAAGTACAAGATTTATACCCGAACACAATCTGCTGAAATCTATCATTCAATTTGCTTTTTACGAAATTTCTTTCTTGTTCTCGTATACAACAACGAAATACCATTATGCTCTATTATGGAACGCAGATGCATGAAGAATAAATAAATTCCGCTCAACGATTGGAATAATAACGCACAAAAAATGAAAGAATGTTGCTTAATGTTTTCTTCAACTTGGAGAATCATTTCAAGACATTTATTGCCTATGATCTAACCAAATTTAACATTCGCAAGTGAATTTTCATAATATTGATATAGATTATCAAAAAATGTCCATGTGTGTTGCATAATTGAATGGCGTTTAGAGTAACAAATATTCCCTCATACAGCCGGAAACAGTCTAAGCGGAAACACGCGGCCATTTTTCAAAATATGCCCGAAAAATTTCCATAAGAGATAAATTTCAACTCAACCGCATATTTTTTCATGTAAGAAAAGCCAAGTTTTTCATCCCAATTCTAAAAACACGTAAATTATTATACTTTTTCCCGTGGGAGGTAGAAGCTTTCCAACGTAATCTGTTGCTTATGATCATGAATAAGATTTATACACCCTGCATCAACATGCATAATAAATGTAGATTTTCCCATGCACTTCAACTCGGCATCTCGCGTGTTCTTAAAATAAATCCTACTATTTGAGCATTTAGTTTACGAATTATGCAAAATACGAAAATTATATTACCTCGCTCCAAGTGGATGAGAGGACACGCGAAAATTTCGGCATGGAAAAAGAATCAAACGATGGCGAAGACACGATATGCATTAATTAAAACTTTGCACGTTTCGAGGATAAAACGGTGGTGGTGGAGGGGCGGCGAAAAGTTTGTCACTAAACTGAACCGACGGAAGTGGAATGCACGAATTCGTAACATTGCGAATTTGCGAATTGCTAATGGCTGATGATTTGCTCCCGCGCGTGCATCACAAAATTAGAATAGCAAATTGCGTACGAACGCCAAGAAAGAACGACGCGAAGACGAAGACGCGACACGACGCGACGTGACTTGAAGCGAGTGTGGCACGCAAAACTTTCGGAGGATATGATTAAGTCTTTGCGTAATCCTTGAACGTTGTCGTGCGATTAACACTTTGCGCTAGTTACGCGAGTATTGTTGGATCTTCGTATACAACACGTTTGTTTGTTGACATGTAATTGTCAACACAAACAAATTACACGCAAAACTCCCGTGGCGCGCTCCGAACGCGTATCACTCAATTATAAATTAAGACAACAAGTAATATCAAAGGAGAACCTTCAGATCACACAAAATCAATTAGACGAAGTATAAATAGAGCAGCGAAGAGATAGAAAACAGAGTCGTAAAAGATGTCAGAGTACAGATCAAGTAAGAATCAATTTTCGTAAAAGTGTGGAGAAAAAGTACAACAAGTATTAAAAATAATTAAGTTTCGCTTTAAAAAGGTTGGAATCTCTGTGATGCAAACGATAATAAATTGCGAGTTCATCTCAAGGCGCGCACAAAGTGTTTTCTCTTCAGTTTCAACATGTCTAAAAGTCACTTATTAATTGACTTAATTAAATTCTAACTTAATCAAACATGCAGTCTCTAATTGTGCGCAAAAGCATGTACAAAAAACACTAATTAGAGAGATGCCTTCAAGCAAAAACCAATCAGAGCAAACAATATATCAGTAAAACAGTAAATACACGTTTAGTTAGTGGGCGGGGAGGGAGGAGAAAGGGAAGAAAACGAAAGTTAGAAGAAAAAGTGCAGATGTGCAAGACAGCAAAACACATATAACGAAAAAGGAGAACACACTGAAGGTTCCCAAAACCATTAGCTATCTTAATTAATCATCGTTTTCGGGTAGACTTGTTTGCGATTAGCACAAACAACTCAAAACATTGTGTGGAACAAAAGAGAATCCAAATCAAAGGATACACAACACAGCACGCAATCTTGCATATCAAGGATGCAACTTGCAATTGTTCAAAAGGGAACCAAAATTACAACAACAAAGATATTGTTGTCGTAGTAATCAAACAAAAAGCAACAAAAAGAGAAAAAAAAAATCAACAGATAATTAAATTGGTAACGTGAACACTATCTTAATTCATTAGTAGTAGGTATGCTTATTATAGATTTGGTGTACATACGATCGCTCCAAAACGGTTTCTGTCTCCTTGAATCTGGAAAATATTCAATGAGCCACAATGAGTTCACACAATTCACAATATGTTTGAGATTCTGCTTAGTGGAATTTGCTACTTGTATTGTTGTAGAATACACATAATTAACAATTAGCGCATTGTTAATTAACAATTTGTTGAGATGCACTTGATTGTTCATTTACGTGCGCTGGTTGCTTTGTTTATTCTGTGATTACTAGACGATAATCAAACTACACAGGCTAAGAAATCATTGTGCACTCCTTCAAAAAGTATGAGGCTTTTGTTGGATTTTGCCACTCGAGGCAGGGGAGCAAAGCAAGCAGGAGCAATAATTATTAATGAATCGTAATTGGAATGTAATGAATCAATGACGGCGAGTGGAAATCTTTGGGTCTGTGCCTTATCAATCATCGAAATTCTATTGTGAACACCGCGAACCGTGTGTTTTGTATCGAAATATGAAAGAGCATTACACGTGAAGGACATGAATGGCGTCATCAATACAACGAGTTTTATAGGACTCGAAATCTGAAGGCTGAAGTCGATGTAATGGGTGTATAACCACCCCTCCATACATAAGGTGGCCTCACTGATGAAGGGTGGAATATGCAATGTGGTGAATAAAGTTAAGTGAATGTCGCTTGACATTCATGCACGTCAAGTTAATGGTCATTTTTCTTCCTTTCGAAGGTATTCATGTGAAATGATTAATCATTTTCTATAAAATTAGGTACATATCCATATAGAATGGGAAATGCTGCGCGTTTGAGAATATGGAGTGAAGGATAAATAATACGAGTCAAGAAATATTTATCCCGCGTCCTTGATGTGCTTGCTTGCTGTACATCCTACAGCTTTTCTTAAATTTCCTGATTCACGTCCCGCCTAACTCGCTCAAATTGCAATTTTCCTGATTTTCTATCAAGATTACCGTGGCGCGCTCGCGCGTCGTAATCAATTCACTCAAAATGCGTAGATATTAAACGAAAATATTATTTTCCATAATATTAGCAAAATAATATTTTGCTGCGCTGAATGCAATTTGAAGAATGCGAAGTGAAGTGAATGATGTAAAATGGAAACGCGTAAACGAATTCAATGGTCAATTGACATGGAACGGACGTTTGTAATCGATTTCTGTCGTTCTCTCCCGGGTCTCAATTTCGCTGCCTGCCACCAAACCGCCCCCGGTGAATTGCTCGCAGCGACATCTCATAATGATCCATTCTATGACAAGAAAAACTTGAATACGCGCGTAAAGCTAAATGTTTCCAATAAAAATTGATTGCTTCTTAAACCGACACCGTATTAAGCATAAACGGTAAAATTACATTTTTACGCCGGATCGTATTAATTATAATGAAGTTACTAAATTCTTATCAGCGTTGATATAGATTTCCGAACAATTTAATAATCAACATTATCGCGTGTATATAAGAAATGTGTTTAATGCTTGGCGTTTTCCGGGCGGTCTATTGATTTTCAACCGGCGAATATTTGATGGAAAAGCGTTGCGCGGCGCCACCAATTATTATGAATGTGAACCAACTGATCCCGCCGTATGTAGGCAGAGAGCAGCACAAGCAGTTGTGTGCCGCCCCCGCCACCGCCTGAGAATTTGTTCAAATTGAACGCGCGCTGATAAGGGCTGTTCGCCTAGCTTTGTGAATCTGCCACAAACGGCGCCACCGTTAGGGGATGCACGTGTGATGCGCATGCTGCCGCAGCGTTTGAAATAAACTCTAAAAGTTTATTGCGGGCGCTAAGCAATTAACTAAAGTGCATGTGCACACTTATCGCACTCACCTCTCGCTTGCAATGGAAGAATTGCGCGACATCGATTTCGGAGACATCTCAAAGTCGCTGTCGGACCGGTAGAGGAAGCTCTCACGGCGCTGCGGCAAATTCTGCAGCACCAAGCCGGCCGACGGCGATGCCGCGCCGTCCAATGGACTTCTGCCAGGACTGGCACCATTTTCAACATCAAAACTGCAATAAATAAATGAAACATTAATCAACGCATACACAACTAAATAGTTTACATAGCACGTGATTCCAAGAACTGCTCCAAAACCGAATTACACAAATCAATCGCTTACTAATGCAACTCCCGCAATTTGCGCGGAATGAAATCCGAATTCCTGCGACCAACGGTCATATAGCGCACTTGCACTGACATTTTTGCAATTAAACTTATTCAAACAATTAGTGTTTGTGTTATTATGCACATAATCGCAATTCGCACGATAGGTACACGAAAGTCATAAATAAAACTACGAACACAACGCAACGCTCTCACAATTTTAGGTTCCGGATGGACGATGGCTTGCCGTGTTGTTGTGTTGTACTAAACGCGCGCTATCAGAAATCGCTTTTATCTTTTTATTTGCTCAATAAATATGTGTGTGCACTGCATACACAACGAGAGCTATTAAGTAAACTAATGTACACTCAGGCACACGCCTTCCGAAGATAGTGCGCAGTGCAAATTTCGTTACAGCACGAAACGTGCAGTATGCGCCAAAAATCAAACGATCTTATCAATGATGAGAACTTAAAATCATAACTGCCGCCAGCAGAGACAAATGATAGATTAACTAAGAGATAATACATTTTTTTCGTGTGTGTGTGTGTGTTCCTTAATTGCACCTGATTGCACGTTTTTCTTGATCGATTGAGCAATAATAGAGATTTGCGTGGAAAAATACACAGAGAGACAGAGAGCATGAGTATGGATGAATACCTCCCGGTGGTTCGACGTCGGTCATAAGTGAGTGGAAATCGTCGCGTGTGCCGGCGCACTTGCGATGACCTCGCCGACGAGCGCCGCCGCCGTGCAATGATCTCCGAGTGGCGGCGCGACGACTCCGACGCAGATTGAAACGACGTTCGCGAATCGCTGGAGTCGACCTCGTGCTCGGGTATTGCCTCCGAGTCGCGTCTGGACATGTCCGAGGACCACAGGCTAGTCACACTCGCACGCGAGTCCATCGAACGCTGACCGATGATCTCGTAGCGTCGACTGGACGTCGAGTACGAGGAGATGCTCGTCACGGAGTGTCGACTCTCGTTTCCGTACTCGATGGACGAGTCGCGCGACATGCACGAGTGTCGTGAGTTGTTCGAATAGAATGAATTCGACGTGCCGCCAGAGTATCGCGTGATTGAAGACAACTCCGACGGGTGCTCCAGGTCCGGGGAGCTCGTGTGTGAGTTTTCGGCGATCGCCGCTTCTGGATCGGCGGACGGCGAGGGTGATTGCGAAGAAAGCGAAGTGGGTATTATCGAAATGGTCGACTCGTCGTCGTCCTGCAGCCGCTTGAAGTGCTCCTGGTGATGATGATGATGATGGCGATGGTAATGCGAAGGGTGCGTGCTGGTGGATGGCGGGTGCTTGGGGGATGCTGGGGTATATCGTAAACCGCGTATGAGGGACCATAGCCAGAACAATATCGTTATCATATTATTTGTTGCTGTGTGACCTGCTACGCTGCTGCATATTATAGATTTATATCGCTCCTCAGACGGCAGACACACCGTCTCATCAATGCGGGAGCCACAATAGAATCCGTAGCGTTTTCCACATGGTGGCGGCGGCCGGCGCGCACAAACAGCCGACACGCTGTCGGCGGGTGCTCGTTAGCAGCAGGGGGCGAGAGCAACAGTGCTTCTGCTATTGATCGCCAGTCATACGGCGGCGGTGTTGGATTTCCAGGGCACCTCAGACACCGACGATTTTTCATAGACGTCGACCTCGCACGCACCACGTCCCCCCGGCTTACTATACACCTACTATCAGCTGATTCACACAATTTGTTCACGTTCTGCCAACCACGCACTTTTCTTCGCAACGTGCAAAACCCTTCGGGATAATTTTCGCACTCGATTAGTCACCGCGCTCACCGCGCACGCAACCAACAAGCGCGCGAAGAACGCGGAAAGTCCGGCAATTGCACGGTTGCACTTTAATATTATCTGTTGATTTGGCCTACATTCGCCCGTTGGCGATGGCACATGAATGTCGATGGTGGTATATGTGTAATGGAAAATCCAATAACCTCATCGAATACACACCTATACCGGCAAGGTTGCTATTCAATAACCAATCACGTTAATACGATTACAAGCACGGTTATCCTTTTTACACTTTGTCCTTTTTTTTCGGCCGTTTTCACCCGCACGTTATTGTCAATCGCTCGCCGACAAATAACGTGCTACTCCGGGCGCTTTGTGTACATTGCCGCCTCAAATGTGAATACATGCATTGTTATTAGGTTTGCGGCAGTTTATTGTCAAATCGAAGATGGTAATAGCGCAAACAAACGACGACGCACATCACAAGGTGCGCAACTCGTTCGGCGTATAACTCGTGCTCGTGCTGTGCATTTATGTATTAGCATAGATTATTTATTCAGTGGCATGATACATTTTCCCCGATTTCCACGAGGAGCGCGCGCAAAGCAGGGGATGAAGAACGAAGAAAGCGAATTGGTAACGCGCGCGCGCGCACGCACGCATCGGCGGACAGTTCACTTCAGCAGTCATTTATGTATTCCACGCTAGACGTAGAATCAAAATAG
>JARJDV010004422.1:0-168560 GCA_030264675.1 Anaulacaspis nigra
TTTAGCTGGCCTGTTGCTGTGGCAGTGCAGCATGTTCATTGTGCTGTTCAGCATGTCCGTCCTGCAAAAATTCAACGTCGACTCGTATAATGTATGCTATAATGTTGCTGCTATCTACTATTGCAGCAGCAATCACTTTGTCTCCTGGTTTGCAAGATGCACTTCGTAAGGTGCCATTTTGTAAAAATGGGACTTCAAGTTACCTTCCAGATTCTGTGGTCTTTAACTGCAATGAAGCTGTTGGATATTTAGCAGTATACCGTATTTGTTTTATTCTGACATGTTTTTATGCTCTTATGGCTCTAATAATGATTAGAGTCAGACATTCCAAAGATCCCAGAGGAGGCATACAGAATGGGTACTAGTGAATTTTGCTTTGTATTATGTATATTATTTTCATAATTTCTTTAGATTTTGGGCTATCAAATATCTTTTGGTAATTGGAGGTATAATTGGTGCATTTTTTATACCAGAGGGTAACTTTGGAGTAACCTGGATGTACTTTGGAATGATTGGAGGATTCCTGTTTATTCTCATTCAATTAATTCTCATTGTGGATTTTGCACATTCATGGGCTGAAGCCTGGGTTGGAAATTATGAAGAAACTGAATCACGTGGGTGGTACGTCGCCTTATTACTTGCGACGATTTTTAATTATATATTGACAATAACTGGAGTGACTTTACTTTTTGTGTTTTTCACGAAGGTAAGTAGGAGAACGTAAAACCCTATAGATGTATATTATAATATGCCTTTTTTAGTCAAATGATTGCTCATTGAATAAGTTTTTCATTTCAATCAACTTGATACTTTGCTTCTTGGTCAGCGTTGTCTCCATTCTACCAAAAGTGCAAGACAAATTACCGCGTTCAGGCCTTCTTCAGTCATCCGTTGTATCACTCTATGTCACTTATTTGACTTGGTCAACAGTCTCCAACTCGCCAGGTATTCATAATTGTATCCTTTAATTAATATACTATATAACTAATTTTAGATTCCGACTGCAATCCTGGTTTACTTGGAATTGTTGGTGCTGGTCGATCAGCAAAATCAACTGAAATGGGAATTGATACTGAGAGTATTATTGGCTTGATTGTATGGATGTGCTGTGTACTATATTCGTCACTGCGTTCAGCCAGCAAATCATCAAAGATTACTATGAGCGAACATGTTTTGGCGAAAGATACTGGTGCTGGTAAGTTATCGAGATACATCTAATACATCCATAGTATTATAACGAATTATTTCTCTGCCACTTTCAACTAGTGAGAGCTGGTGGTGACGAGGCGCTTGTGGATCACGAAGGTACGCAAACCAGTAGAACTATATAAGTAGATTGTTTCAAAATGCTTAAATTCGCATTATAATGCTATGGGAGCTCATACGCACTCATATACCAGTTTTGTTCATTTTTCTTTTTTTTTACATTTAATTACATATTTAACAAGGCACTAAGGCTGGTTATGTTCCAATATCAGGTGGCGAGGTACGCGACGGCGGGGAAAGCGGCAAGAAAGTCTGGGACAATGAGGAAGAGACTCTCGCCTATAACTGGAGCTTCTTCCATGTCGTTTTCGCCTTGGCTACCTTATACGTCATGATGACCTTAACCAATTGGTATAAGTACGTATTGTTTAACTTTAAAGTAGTCCTCTATTATTCTATTACACCAATGTATTATTCACAGGCCCAATTCGAGTTTGAAAACATTGAATGCAAACGCAGCGTCGATGTGGGTGAAAGCAATTTCCAGCTGGTTATGCATCGGTCTCTACACGTGGAGTTTAATCGCACCGATAGTTTTGCCCGATCGCGAATTCAACTAACCGCGAAATTCCGCTGAATATGCTGTGACTTCTAACAAAATACTTATATTTCTGTGTAGCAATGTAGGATTCATACTCTAAATCAGTTTGTTGCAGCAACACTAGAAGAGAAACTTATTTGTATGCATGCATTGTTTGCGTTCAACGAGTTCTATATATATACTCCCAATAATCTCGCAACTTGTAGTAAAACAGCTCTTAATTTAGGTTGTTTTCTTTTTCTATGTATTACGACGTAGTTAGTGTCTAGATGGTTAAAATGTATGTACCCGTAATGGAGAAACATATTTATTCACTATTGATCAAATAAATAAATTTATAGCCGAAAAGCATTTGTTCACGTCTAAAGTATTTATTATTATCATATACCATTGTGACAGAAACTTTTGTATACCCAATTATTACGTAAAATATTCATAATCGGGTTAGAGAATACAGTTTTCTTAGATTAGTGATGTTGAATTTAATATTAATTCTTCGTTTGCGCACACAATTGTTACATTTTAAATTCCGATTGCTCTTACGTTGTACCTTTTTGCCCTTGATGTTCAGTGTGCGCTACAATTACAATCAGTGAGCAACGGTGTGTGAAACATAATGATTAACAATTATAATTAGTGAGCAGCTTATCTTTCCATGTATAGTTGTAGTCATTGGTAACACTTATTACTCACAACATGAAATTGTTTTTTCTTCATATACATTTATAGATTAAAAATATTGCATTTTGCGTAATCAGACACAGCCCTCTCAAATAGACCAAATTCCGTTGTTTTGCTTGTCCGCAAGGCAAGTTTATAGATGTTAACCGTACGTGTTCGACGCATTTTGCAAGTTAAATCGTAAATATCTTAGATTGAAGCATCTCGCGTAATTATAATCAATATTTTGAAATATAAGGGAACCGTAAACACATTGTAGATTATTATTCGCGCAAAAGTGGTCTCAGACTATCTATTACTAATGTAAATAAACTTTCGGAATATAGTTCAATGAACCATCTCAGTTTACTTGAATAAGATACCGATTATATTGAGTGAATATATCCAAACATTAAAGGGACGAATCAACAGATAATTTCTCATGTTGTTTGTGGTTTCTAAGAGTGATTACATATCTTAAATTTGCTGCATTTCCGCAATGCTTCGCCATATTTGTGGTTTCATAAAATATGATTCGAACTTTGTCATTGTTCGCTGCTTGTTAAAATTTAAATGGGTTTAGACGGTCCAATAGTGTTTTAACAAGTAATATATTTGGGCTTAATGCAGCTTCTTTTCGTAGGAATTAACTGCATCCAAATTCATTATATCGAATTCCATGACGTTCCTACCGGAGAAATGGACGAATTTGGCCTCATCGTGTAAGTCAGCTGATCTTTTGTAAACTGTGGATAAATCAAAAAAATTACATTGTATAATATTAAACATGTAAATCTATGAATATGGAGTTAAAATATCTTCAAATTGGTTTGTACTTTACCTCTATTAATTAGCTTTTTCAAGCGATAAATAGGCATAGAACGACACTCTGAACTAATATAGTTGCCCACATCATCAATGTTAGCAATTGCAGGCAATTCAACATCATATTCCTCACGAATTACTTGTGTATCCACCTTATAATATCCCTCATACATTTTCATAATCGTATCCATCATTGAACGTGGCTGCAAGGTGTTATTTCTATCAAGAGGGAATACAAAGCACCGTTTACCACTGATATCAATAATTCCCGTCAAATTGAAACTGAAATCATGAACAAATCGACCCATACGACCATCCTTAAAGTCAGGTACTGTGATTTTCTCATAATCTTCATTGACAGTGTCAATTTCAAACTCTTCTTTGAATGAATTCCTAATATCATTGCCCATGGCCCTGGCCATTTCATCAATGTACTGGTTAATATCTTTGTCGCCAGTGGATTGCAAATACATTGCCTCATTTTGCTCATAGGGAATAGAACACCAACCCTTGAAGATTTGCGAACGAAGGTACTGACGATACAAGTGGACACCAGCAATAATGCCCACGCCAACGGCGAAGAGAGCAGCAATCAACAAGCAAAGAGTGGTCATCATAGATACACGACGAGCTCGTGTTCGAAGAAGAACAAACGGAGGCTCAATACTGGCTTGAGACTCAACATCATCTTCAAGTGGCTGTGAACATAACGTTTTTGCAATGCCATGAATTATATTGGATCATTTATCTAAATGAATCTAAAATACTCGAAACGGCCATGTACGTATTGTTCTGGCGAAATGTAAATGTTGCGCTGCGTTACATTTACACAATAAATGTTACGTTGTATGACTAAGTATACGTAATATTTGCGTATGAATGCATTTCATAATTGTACAAATGTTTTGATTCCTTTGTGTACTTACTGCGCTCGCTGGAATTGCAGATGGATCCTCAACTGGAGGCTTCAACTCCTTCTTCTCAGAAATCGGCTTTGTGATGATGGTCATTTTGAAGCTTGCACAATAGTACAACAACAAATACTTTTGGATGGCAGGGACTGCTTACTCCGTAGCTGTTTTGGTATCTTTTTGTGGGCGCACTGCTGGGGAAATCGATAGCAAACTAACAAACACTCATCAAATTTATGTTACGATGGCAAGCTGTCGGTGCACTAGTGTGACAGCTGTTGGAACGCATGCGTACTTGATGAACGCCTACGAATTAGGTGAACTTGTCGAGGGCAATGTTAAAGTTCGAATTTCCACCAATTTCTGAATAGATAATCGAAATCAATGAACAATAACTTTACTACGCATTTATTCAGAGTTACATTTATATTTTTATTTGCTTCTACTCCTTTTACGTTTCTTATGTTTACTTCTGTTCGTATTACTACGACTTCGTTCATGTTTATTTTTATGCTCCATTTTCTTTTCTCTTCTATTTGAACTTGACCGTTTTTCCGTTCGACTTCTTTTTTTACTACGAGATCGACTCCTGCGTCTCTTTCTGCTTGCCTTAATATCTGGCTTATCTTCATTGCAACTGCTATTTTTGGTGGATGTTGATTCTGGAGATTCAGACCATCTCCAATTGCTTCTCTCAGAACCACCACAACTGCAAGATAACAAGATATTTAAATATCCTTGTATAGGCCAAATATCCATACCCATCATCAAAGTCTTTCACTGCTGACCGTTGACTTTTGGGAGTATGATGTATGCTTTTTTCAATTTTTGTGTATGAATTACCAGGATTGCGAAAAATATGTAAGAAATTACATACACTTCCTTTAGGACACCGCCGCCGATAAAATAGCCCACAGACAGCTGATTTCCAAGAATCTATTTTACAAAATTCCACATTAATTCGTTTTCCTGCATAATAACGTCCAGAAAATCGACGAAAACTTCGTAAAGCTTCTTTGCATGAGGAATACTCCACATAAACATTTCCTCTAAGATGTGCCTCTTTATTGCAACATACTTTAAACTGATCTACAACGCCATGCTTTTCCAATTCAGGAATTACATCATTAAAGAATTCTGTAAAATGGTCATTCATTTCATTGCTCTCAAATTCCAGAGAAGAGTC
Organism: Anaulacaspis nigra; assembly: GCA_030264675.1. Classification (NCBI taxonomy): domain Eukaryota; kingdom Metazoa; phylum Arthropoda; class Insecta; order Coleoptera; family Staphylinidae; genus Anaulacaspis; species Anaulacaspis nigra. The sequence goes on from JARJDV010004422.1 coordinate 5,390, forward strand.
TCCATGTTCATTTTCCTTCATATCAAGGCTGTAATGGGAATAAAAATTTCGAAACACTAAAATCTTACTTATAGTGGGTCTAATATGGTCTCGAGAACACATATCGCCAAAACGACAAGCAGACGTTTTAGAAAAAAATGGACACTGTTCCCTTCCAGGATTAGTATGTACAAGCTCCAATAATTCACAAGGCATCTCAGCATCATTATTGAGAAAATCTTCAATTTGTAATTGCAGCCTCTCTTGCTGTAATTTTTTCTCTTCAGCTTGTTTTTCCTTTTGTTCTTTTTCTTCCATTAACTTCTTTTGATGTGCTTCCCATTCCTGCCTGATTTTTGCATTTTGAGTTGCCCTCTTTTCTCTGGCTTCTTCTATTTTATTTTGTACTTCTTGCCATTGCTTCTGTGCAATTTTCTCTCTTTCTTGGTAAAGCTGTTCCTGTTCTTTAGATATTTGTAATTGCTGTGCCAATTGAAATGCTTCCAGTTGCTCCTGCTCTAATTTTCGTTTAATATAAGTAGGCGAATTCTCCTTTTGTTTTTGTCCTAAAAAAGGATTATACTATATAAAGTGTTTTGCTGGTTGCAATTTTATACAACCTTCCAATTCTGCCTTTTCTCTAAGTAAAGCTGCATCACGTCGAATACGTTTCCTTCTGGCTTTTTTCGCCAATTTTCTCCACTCAGAATGTCTAAGAGGCATTAAGAAAGATAACTTCAAGTGTAATTAACACAAAACTTTTATAAGAGAAGTATCAGCTATTATTATGCAAATGTTTGGCTTTTCTTAAAAGGATACCTACTTCCCCATACTTGTATAATTCATGCTACGATTCAATAATGGAAAATATTTTGCCTTATATTCCCTGGAATTAAACAAATCACTAACACTCCCGCAACCACAACACTATATAACTCAATATAATTCCCTGCGTTGAATCCTAGTTAAAGCCATTAGATCTACAAATATTGTAGGTTACTTTAAGGAATGTAGCGCGCTCTATGTATTATGAGCCAAACACAGATTTAATTTTATATATTAAAATGTTTATGAATTGATTAGATTTAATTAAATATCTTCAGATTTTCAGAGAATATGTAATTCTACATATAATTTATTAATGATTATAAATGCCTTGAGTTTAAACCATTTTAAATCCATTTAACTTATACAAAACCCATTGAAAGAAACCAAGAATGCAGAAAGAGAACGATAGTGGTAAAATACCATCATGAATCCATTGTAACAGACTGCGAAATAATTATTAAATAATGTACTACAATTAATAGTACTTTTACCTGTAGGAATACGACTTTTCAGCAATGTAAAATGGTTCTGGAGTGTTAACCATACCAGACTGAATAATACGGACCGGCTCCACTGGTTTATCATCTGTATCTGTTCGCACATGTTCAATTCGATGTACAATATCCTGACCAGAAACTACCTGCAAAATTAGATGAACTAGTTAGCAATAACATTAATCAAATATTTACCTTGCCGAAGACAACATGGTGCCCATCAAGCCAAGGTGTAGCCATCGTTGTTATAAAAAACTGGCATCCATTTGTATCTGGTCCGCTATTTGCCATACTAACATATCCTGGACCATCATGCGAAATATTTAAGTTTTCATCCTCAAATAAATCTCCATATATGGATATTGACGAAGTTCCATCATGATTTAGCACATCACCTCCTATTTTACCGTTATAGTAATAAGAATTTAATTATATTGAAACCTTTACCCTGTATCATAAAACGCTGAATAACTCGATGAAACGGCGTCCCTTCATACGATTTACCATCAATGCCATTGGTGGCTAAAGTTTTAAAATTGTTTACTGCTTTAGGCGCTAATTCTCCGAATAAACCAATAACAATTCGACCAATATATCTTCCTCCATGCTCTATTTCAAAATATACTTGATCCGTAACTTTATATTCGCACTGATAATGAATCAATAATAATATATGCTACGTTATTTATATATATCCAAACTTACCAAACATGGCACTGCTAGAATAATTATTATTGCAAAACGCAACATACAACTAAAGCTCTTTTTAAACATCGTGTACTATAGCTCTGACTGCCACCACCGAATAAAATGATTCACTTTTTTATAGTAAAAGTAGTATCTAAATTCAATTAGTTTCTTATTGATTTTGCAAAATACATGCCTAGAGAAGCCTAAAAGGAATGAGATCACGTTTCGTTAAAATAACAACTCGATATTGTATTCGTATTGCACAAATGAATGTGATAAATATTTATATTTCATAATTATTAAACAGAATTGTAACTGGCATTTGTATACATGCTTTTCTTCACCATTTTCATTAATATCATGTAATCATTTTCTTAGTATTTTTCGTCTTTTTCACCATCGTTTTTTGTTTTATAAATAGAGACAGTTTATTTGCACTTGAATACTACATGCTGGAAAATCGCCAGGGAAAGACAACTCACCAAATGCTGATTTCACTTTGCTTCATGAATGATTAATACTTATTAACTTCCTCATTGGATTGGTTACGTCTATGCAATGTTTTGTTTTTACAAATCTCATATTGTTATATGATAAATGTTCTTACTTTTTACGAGTTTTATCTTAATGAGTTTGCGATAATAATTTTGTACATTTTCATTTTGTTGAAATTCAATGAACGGATGATTGAAAAAAGAATTATAAATTAGCAATATACAAATTGAAATTCGTAATTTATGGAATCATTCACAACTTGGACATCATTAATATTTATATGCAAACACAAATGTCGAATACGTTTCGTTTAGCTAATGATTTGATATTAATATTTTGTACCTGAACGTCTCATTTCCATGTTTTATACACAATACAATACAATGATTTAAATATGTGCTTTGTGTTTGAATATTTTTTGCTTTTAGGAAACAACAAATAAGTTTAACAAAATTTCCAAAAATTAAATCGTGATGTCTCCTCGCTTCCTCCCTTCTACTATACAGTCTCATAGAAAACCACAGTTATTAAATACAATACTAAGTAATAATTAAATACAATTAGAAATAATCTACGATGAATGATAATAATGATCGAATAATAATAATAAATTTAACTATGCGTATGTATAATATGTATATGAACTAATTACAAAATAATAATCGAATATTTATGTACATGTTTACGACATTTTGTCAAGTTTGTCTTGTTGCTTGTTCTCCACTTATTTTAAATACTGCATAATTCTACCTCAATTTTTACAAATAGTTATAGTATTTTTTCACATTTTCATCAACAAATATTGATGCAGTTTACTCACAATAACTAACATCATTCTTAGGTTTTTGCGTGTTTCTGTTGTAGCTGCTTACCAATTACGATAAAGCCGTCGTTTAAATTTGCATTAAATTGCAAAACTAATTTCGACTGCGCGTTGATTAAAATTATATGTACAAATGATTTGATAGCGTTCAAAGGAGGTGTATGTGTTTATGTAAAGCTAATAAATTACTGGCAATGCCCTCGAGTCTTCGGCGTGCAATTTGTATTTTTATAATTTCTTTGCGTTAGCGTTGGACTCACTTGTTTGTTTTCACTTAATTAAACCGTTCTGTCGCCTAACAGATATACTCCTTATACAATTATTCATAGTTATAACTTACGTTTACGTTTACTGTCACTGTTTGCGTGTTACATACTCGTAATTATTCATTACTTCGTTAGCGTTTGAGGTGTTTTGATATAGATACATAGGATATGCACAGAAACAACAATAACTGATGATTGCTGGAACAATTATCACTGTTCTATGCCTTGACCGAATAATTTTCATCCATTTATTCGAGTTATCATATATGGTAGCATATATGGTTTTCACCTCTCTCTATCTCTCGATAGTTTAGTTTATAATAATTATCAGTATGAATAATTTATAATACATGTATAGTTATTAGCTATAATACAGTTTGTTTGTGTATGTTACCTTAGATTAACTCTTAGTTTGTTCACTAATGCAATATAGTGTGTGTATGAATGATGATTGAACCGAATACTCGTTACATCTTAATGCGTAATAATGTGTAGCGTTATTTTGTTATTTTATTTTTCTTAAAAATGCAGCAGTAATCAGTGGCGTCGGTCGTGCCGCTCCTACTACAGCTGGTGTATCACAGTATGCATTGCCCCGATCCACTCGTAGACTAGTTTCGAATTAAATTTTCACGCGCTTCTGCTTCTTCATCGCTTTCTTCTTGCTCGTCGTGCACATCCACAGTTGCTTCTCAATTTTTGCTTAATGCGTTCAGAGAGTTAGTACTTTAACATTAATACCTCACAACGTAAATGTTAGTTACTAGGTGTGTTTTGTTTTTTACTAAGTGTCCAGTTTATGCCTGCTTCAGCGCTTACCTATTACAAGTAGTTAATAAATATTTAATTTTAATTAGGAACATTTGTCACGTGTTCGTGCTTCATTTGTTTCTTGTCTTGTTTCGTCTATTTTGTAGCAATTGTTTTTGATATTTTGGTTTCTAACTTTTTGTTCTGCTCGCTTTTTGTGCTTGCGTAACAAGTCAACTCAATTTCTCTTAGCACTCGTGCAGCAAGACCTCCTAGGGTTATGCAGCGAGACCTTCACGGCTCGGCGGCATGAGCTCTTCGCGACCAGCCTCCGTACTGGGCTTGCGGTCGAAGTGAATGTCCCACAACCGCTCTGGTTCTCGACTTGCAGGTCGCGATGGCGGTCGCTCTGGTGTGCCAGCCTGCGAACGCATTGCGTCCGGTGGAGGATACCCAAAGCCAAATAGGCCACTGTATTTACCCGCCGCATTCGTGAAACCATTTTGTGGTCCTTGTACCATCGCAATGTCGTTCAACTAAACACAGAACAGAGAAAACACAGTTGTTATGACGAGAGCGTACGAGTGTTTAAAAATTACTGTTTACCTTCTGCTGCATTCCGTTAAGGAATGGTGCCGGGAGGTACGGGTAGAAGAGATCGGGCCTCCGCTGAAGAAATTCTGAATCCTTGGGAGTCATGGGAATGGGAGGTAGGTCGAGGGACATGCGACGTCCGCGCCGCGATGCTCCGTTGCTCCACATATGCGTGCCCATGTGTACCTATAATCAATAATATAGGTGTTCCCTTAATTAAGTCTTATATTTAACATGGATATTTTATTGATTATGGTGTGCTCATATTGATTTAGTACGTCGGGTTAGTAAGATCAGAAAGCTATAAAGCGGCTAAGCTATTGAGTTGATTTTAGTGTCCTAGTTTAAGATTTGGTCGTGTTCTTGTGTTAGGATGAGGTGTTTGGTTACCCTGATGTTCGCACTTACCTTAAGGTTCCCTTTGGTGGTGAAGGCTTTTTGGCAGACGGTGCATCGGAACGGCTTATCCCCCGTATGTGTACGCATGTGTATCTGCAAGGCCGAACTGGACGAGAAGTTCTTATTACACACGTGGCACAAATGTTTATTGGCCTGCAAGCCTGCAAACACACACACAACACACGTGAGGCCCCCAACCAGGCAAAAATGTCTCGTTTCGCTTATTATTTATATAAGTATTATTACAGTTAGTTTGCAAGCATTTATCACAACACCACTTTGAGGAGTGGTCATTCGCAGAGATGGTTAATTAAATTAACAACCAACAATTTGCCATAAAATTGCTCTATGTACAAGACCCACGTTGATGAAGTAAATGGTGTGATAATAGTACTTGTTGATTTGTGATTTTTAACATGATCGGATCAAAAGTAAATTGTACTTACTCGGAGGTCGTTTGGGCAAAGGGAGATCACAATCAGACGGTTCCCGTTTAGGTTCTTCCTTAATCGGTGGCGGGGGCGCAACTTCATGTGACATAATGCTGGGTGGAGGAATAGGTGTTGGTTCATGGTTGTCCATAACAGGTTGACTCGATTGCATTTGTATATCACGCTTTGCCATATCCAACTGCATAGGAGATGGTAATCCCTGCGCTTGAGATGTGGGAGGCATTGAGGGTTGTGGTTGCTGTTGCGACATATCCCGCTTGACCATCTCAGGCTGCGAGTCGTCGCCAGCGCTGCTTGGCGGCTTGTCGAACATGTGCTGCGGCATGTCGCGAATCTTGTGCGTGAGCATGTGTTGCTTCATGTTGCCCTGCAATGCAAATTAAGGGATGGTTTTAACTCGGCGCGCGCACAAGAGGCCAGCTTACCGCTAGGGAACTCCAATGCAGTGCAGTGGCGTATCCAGGGCTCATCGGCAATCGCACTTTCGGATTACTCCTTCGAAGTCTCGTCGGCGCTTTGCGTTTGCCGCCGATCTTCGAATCCGCTTCATCCTGGATACGCCTCTGACCCGCACATGCACACTCGTCTCGTTCATTCTGCAACCGAACGATACACACGATACTCAAACAAACAGCCAACAAACAAGAGTATAGAAAGATAGGTTTGGTAGAGGGACAATGAAAAATGCGCGCGACATCAAAATGATCGGCATCATCGGGATGCTTAATCAAAAATAGACCACTTAGACGTTTGACATAACTCGCGTCTGGCACGCAGCCAGCAGTTAATTTGAGCTGCGACAAGACATGTCGCCAACTCTATTGTGCAGCCAGGAATAGCAACAGCGTGCTGGAGATTTCCGAATGAAAACATTAAAAGAGAATCACGCACGCATTTTGTATGTGGTGCGCTCTATTTTGATCAGGTGCATACCTTGGTGGAGAATCCACGGTCGCAGACGGTGCACTTGAATGGTCGCTCCTTCGTGTGACTGCGGTAGTGGATCTCGAGCGCCGAGTTGCAGGCAAACGTCTTGAAGCACAAGTTGCACGTGGTGTTACCGCGACCAGCTGTAATAAATATTTAAAGGCAAAGTTATTAAAATGTTGGACTTAAAATATAATTAAAGACATAACACATACCAGTTGGTCCAACTGCTAGCCTCAAGGGACTAAATACGGTTGATGAAAGCACTGATGAGGTAAGCGACGATAACGCTGAAGAGATTAGTGGAGCATTTCCTTGACTCGGAGGAAGTAGGCCAAACGAAGAAAAAAGTGAGGGTGTGGATTTCATAGGCTCCGGACTAGAGATCGGATGGAAAGAAGCTTTAGGCGTCAAATCCAAGGCCCCTAACGAGTTTGACTCCGATGGCGAAGGACTTCCTGTTGGATGAGATGAAGGCGGCCGTTGCGGTTGGACGGGTGTTGGAATTGGCGATGACCGCATTTCCGAACCAGTAGGACTTGTAACACCAGACCGTGCTGGAGATTTTTCCCCATTTTGGATCGGAGATGTCGAAGGTGCAACTCGTCGAAGATCCTCATTAGAAAAACTTAAAGCACCCATATTCGTACTTGACTGATTGTGTTCTCCCGGCGAATGTGAAAATGATAAGTTATGCTCAGAATTGCTCATCATGTCATCATCGTCATCGTCATCATCATCGCCGTACTCATCCTTCATATCTTTTCTTGAAGGGTCCACGTGCATATTAAGTGGATATCCACCTGGTCCAAGAGGTGATAAACCAGGAAGTTGAAAGCCTTGGCCAAGTAAAGGATGTACCGAGTTTGGTAGAGGTGGAAAGCCTCCGGGCATTGGAAAATCCTTTACTTCGGCTGCTTGAATTTGTTCCGGAGTGAGATCGGTTGGTTCTCCTGTGTGAAGTCTTATATGCTGCTGAAGCACCAACGCATTGGTAAACTTCTTGTGACAGACAGGACATTGGTGAAGCACTCTCATCGGGGGTTTAGCACGATGCACACCCATGTGAGTTTTAAGATTGCCTTTGGTTGTAAACGCTCTTCCACATATTTTACACTTAAATGGACGCTCGCCCGTGTGAGTGCGATAATGCATTTGCAGCGCACTCTTACATGACAACACTCGATGGCAGATAACACACTGATTAGGATCCGATAATTTATGTTCAATGTTATCCACTAACTGTTGAAGTTTACTTGTTTCAGAAGTTTTCGTCACTTCAATTAGCGATTCCCATGAATTGTCATTACTGCCCGGACGCGGTAATAGATTTGCGTAGATGGCTGGATCTTTGGCGATGTCTCCCAATGGCGTCGTGGGGAAAGGACCAAGGCTTCCTGAAGATGTGCTACTTGGTGGAGACGCTCCATGACCGTATGGGAAATTGGCAGGCAAACGTTGCCCAGTGGAAATACTTAGTGGTAATGTAATCGAATTGCTTTTACTGGATAAGTTCTCAGGCTCGTCCTGCATGTTCTCCGATTCATCCCTGCCAGGACTTCGATTTTCCATATCTTCATTGCTGTATTTACTATCTATACTGCATTCATCGTATGGAACCGGCGAAGGAAATCGTTCCAAATCCTGATCGGGTTTACTATCCATATCAATTTCTTGTTTTGGTGTCATTTGAGGAACATTTGTTTGCAGTTTGATGCTTGAATCTTGACTCATCTCCTGTTGCATATCATTCTTCATTTCTCTCTCGTTAGGACAATCTTCGTTTTCCGACTTTTCTGTTTTTACATGAAAATCAGCACTTGTGCTTTGTGTCGGCGTTGGCGATCGTGTCACTGGTTTGCTTAAGTTTTCAGGCATATCCTGCTCTTCGCTTTTCAGCAGAAACGGATGCGGCGGAAACATACGCGGTGCTCCTTCTTGATTGCGAATCGGAGAAGGAGCTAGTCTATTATTAATCATATCTGGAGGCGGAGGACCGGTTGGAGGTCGGTAGAGAGGCAGCGACGAAGGCGGAAATGGGTGTCCACCCGGAGGAAAACCCATATGTGACGGATGAGGTGGTCCACCAGGAGATAATGCTGGCTGCTGGCCCAATTGCGCTAAAAGTGGGGGATGATACTTATCCAAATGCTCCGGCACTGGATTCGGATTCATCTTGATATGCGGGAATTTAATGCTATGCCGTTGAAAGTGTACCTTCAGGTTGCCTTTGGTTGTAAAACGACTGCCGCACACATTGCATTTGAACGGGCGTTCGCCGGTATGTGAGCGGATATGTATTTGTAGTGCCGAGTCAGACCCAAAGACTTTACCACAATAGCGACATCGATGTTTGAAGAATGGTTCATTACGTCCTTTAGAATCATATGGGGACATTGATCCTTTACTTTTGCGAAATGCAAGCTCATCAGCAAGATTCGTAGCAAGTAATCCTTGACTTGCATTATCCAACACTTCCTGTGCGCGCTTCTGAAGCATTTCCAAAGTGTTGGGTTCGTCAAGTGGAGGCGGATCATTGCTGTGCGTAATGATTGTTGATGCCAACGAGGATGATATGGAGCAGGGCGGTGCACTCACATTCGGAGGCATCGTAATTGGAGTTGCTGTGGTTGTTACCTCCAGCGGTTGAGGTTCGCTGGCTACTATTGAAGGCTGCTGTGTGGTCATTGCAAGTGGTTGACTTACAGGTGGCGGCAAAGGTGTGCTAGGTGCAGGCGACGTGGGCGGCCGCGGCGTTTGTAGTGCAGGCGACTCTGGCGCGGGAGATTCACTATCATTGTCGTGCGTCGTAGATGCCGGACTCGCTGGTTTATTGATTGAGAGCTGTTGTTGCAGTTGATTAATAAGTTGCAACTGAAGTACCTGCTGATGCTGAAGCGTAAACAGCGTCGATTGCAGTACGGCGAGTTCTTGTAGAGCGGCTTCATTGTTTTCTTGATTGGCCATTGCCGTCGCAGCAAATTGTGCGACAGCTACTTTGGTATTTTGCAACGCTTCCAATGTTACGTGTCCTCCAGCGGCTGGCACCGGGAATGGAAAACCCAATCTTTGTTCACCTTCCTCGTTCGGTCCATCCTCAACACTATTATTATTAGCAGCGTCCTGCCGATGCCGTCGCATCCGCTCCATTCGCTTACCACCCGTGTCCTCATCATCGTCATCGTCTTCTTCGGAAACCACCATATCTTCGGTGCATTGTGTGTATTGCAATTCTTCCTCAGTTGTGCTCAAACGAGGCGAGGTTGCTTCCTCAGGTATGTGTTGTGATTCACCTGCAAACAATAGAAAAATACTTTAAAAATCAATTTATAAAGTGCATTTGTAAAAGTAGGTACATACAAGGAAAATAAAACTCCTGCATATTAAAACACGTATTTATAGCGCTTGAAGAAAACGCCTGCAGACGGAACGAGAAGCGAACCGAGACTGCTGGGAGAGATACTTATTATTCGTGCGCACCATCCTGCTGGCCTGCTGCGCGTGTGCGGGGGATCCTCTTCATAGGCCGAGCGCGCGCGCGTAATAAGTCTTATTAAATGAAATATGAAAAGGAGTGGTGGAAGCCCCACAAATAATAAGGCTGCAGGAAGGAGCTCGAGCAGGGGGACGGCAAGCCTGTAGCCAGCCACAGCAGGCCGGTTATGACAGGCTGGGCGGTGCGGCAGGAATCATAAATAAATGCGAAGCGTCGCAAGGCACTTGTTGCTCAATTCATAATCCACGCCTTTTCATAACTGACGCCCCAGACTTGAGAAAACTTGTATTATCCTGACGTAGATATTTTACCAACTCCGCCAATGCGCGCGATCAATATAATAAAACTTTGTGTTTCTTTGTATTTGATGATTTTATGCAGGGATTCCTGCAATATGCGCTTTATATTTATTTCGTCAATGTTAACGCGCGTTATACGCGAATGTTTACAATCCTAGCAGGTCTGCTTTATTTGTGTGTGCAGGATTCGTCTGGTTTTATGTCCATACACAGCGAGAGTTATTTGCATCTGTATTTGCCAGTGTGTGTGTGTTATGCGCACGATGTATAAATAACCGACGTTATATCGATTTTGGATAATAAAACGCCAGCGAAGTTGGAGCAGCACATCAGAAGCAGAGCGCGTTTCAAATTTAATTCACGCCCCAATATATATAAATCGACTCGTGCGGTTTACGCTCACAAACGCAAACATTTCTTTTATACGTACATTGAAAATGGTATAAAATGTGTCCGTATGCGAGTGTAAGAGTGGATGAAATATCGTTCAGGAAAGGTGCGCGCAAAAAAAGCGAATACGAACTCGTCTTCAATATTTCACAATTCGCGCGCGCTAAAGAGAATCTCTTCGAGCGAAGGGAAAGCGCGCAGAGGGCGCCTGCAACGCCTCCTGAAATGAAATCCCTGTTGAGAATGAGTGCCGAGAATGTTGAATTATTTTAGCTTCCGCAGAATGACCGAGTAAATCATTTCGAGCGGGCAATGCACTTGAACGTCGCGCGTCTATGTTGACTTTGTTGTCAGCAGCGGATTGAAGAAAGCGGCGAGCGCGTCTGCGACGTTTTTGGGTTGAAAAACGTGGAAATTTATATTTAGCACGAGGGGATTCGTGCGCTTGACAAAAGACCGCTGTGCGCTTGTGCATTGTTGCAAGCCTGCGCGAGCTGCTTCGTTAGTGTCAAGGTGATTTAGCCGAGTCGTCATAAATAGATAGACGGCGAAGAAGAGATTGCGCGCGCACTTTTCTTCCCCTAAAAACTCAAGAAATAATAAATTCGGCGCGCAGATAAACATCACGTATCCGCGGTTTACCTAGGAAATATTGTTTTCAACCCTCGTCATCTTCGGGATGTGTATTTTTATACGGCGCGTGCAAAAACGGGGAGAGGGTGACAGACAAATGTGGCTCGTGCCGCGACTTCCGTTTCCATAAAATTGGAAACTCCAAGAAGGAAGGGGCTCTGCATTTTCAATCTGCTTCCTGCTTTCTTTCGGTGACACGTTAAATTGCCCAATATTCCTCTTTATTTGTGTCTTCTACGCCTTCAACACATCTGTCACATCCTTGTCAACTTAAATTATTAACATAAGTAATAAGCAATATGTCTTTCTTATTTTTTTCTATCCATCTATTTTAATACTGAATAAATACGAAAACCTGATTAAAACTGAAGCGCACTTTACGTGCTTCATTTAGTCATCGGTTTTTATATTGTTTTTGTTGCGTTTTGTTGCGAGGGGGCGGCAGGATCGCGTTTCCGCATTTCTAATGAGCATCGAGTGAAGCCTTTCTTGCGCCGCCGCTGACATGAGTTGATATTAAATTGATATTGATGCGATGACTCGCTTCGTTGAGTTCGATGGGGTCATTAATATAAATCGAACTCGTCGTACACGACATGCATGTAAATTATCCTTGCATGATAATGATGATAGCCTTACAGCGCGCTGCTGACCACGCTTCGTCGATGACTTATCGTGCCAATCAAACGCGATCAAACTGTTTTATTGAAATGAAAAACCTATCACACTGAAAGGTAAAACAAACTGTTTGATTTGTACGCATTCACCTTTTTTTGGGTGAATCAATAACGACCAGATAGGTACGCACCACAAAAACAAAATACATTTTACAAATGTCCGTAATTCGAACAAACAAAACAAAATAAAATATTTTGTGTGCTTGGCTCTCTTATTATAGGTAATTTTAATTTATGACCTGGTGGACCATATGTCCCAATATCAAACAAGAGTCAAGCGAATGTCACCAAATTGTAAGTGAGCTCGTCCTAGAACGATAAATTACGCGGCACGAGAGACCGTCATGAAGTGGAATAGAGTGCGCTCACCATGGGGCATGAAGAACCGTTTTGCGGGGGTGCGCTAAACGCAAAAAGCGTGTTGCACAACCCCTATTTCGAAGAAGTATTATGGTCAGTTGCGCAACTGTCTTTTTGTGTCGCCCACCGACGCGACGCATTGCTGGTTGAGAGCGAAATGACCAAAGCCTTTTATATGATCAATTACCAGGAGCTGCTAGTCCATATTAGGGGTTGCAGCATTGCGTGGGAGCAGATGCGTCTATCCGTCTAACGCGAAAATGCATTGTCAACGATTTTCAATTTTATTCGAGCACAAAGCAATTCATTGCACTAATGCCTTTTAATAAATGTCTTTTAAATTATTCCTGGACCTAAACTATAATTTCACTAACTTCATACAGGCAGTACCTACATAAAAGTTGTACTTATTGTATTTGAATTGAATTAATGAGTGTTATTTTATGCACCGCTCGCAAGTATTGTTTGAATGCAATAACGAAACGAAAATAAAAGTCATTCAGTCGGTCAATCAATTGAAACGCGCGCGTTCGCGAGCTGAGACCTGTGCGACTATAATGGTCGCATATTTAGGGCGCGCATTTTTCAAGCGATGACATTACGAATTGACAAATAAATATAGCCGACCTGCATTTAATTATGATGTGCAGCAGCCGCCTCCCCCCAGATTTGGAGCGGTGCCGATGCGGTCATTGCAGACACAAAGCCTTTCCATGTGCGCTTTATATTTATAATTTTACGTAACGCTTGAAAGCTTTAAACAAATAGCGGATAAGCATCTCGCATTACACTGCGTTTTGCTCACGGGCTTGCGTTTTGAATTTTGAATTCTTCAATCGTGAATGTCAGCCAAAGGAGTCCCTCGCTCTCCGCGCGGCACGATGATGATGACAAATTCACATCTGTATGAAGAACAAAAACTGTGCGCAAACAAACCACGATGAAAAAATGTTAATGCCAATGGGGACGACGACAAATTTGTGCGGTGAAATGTAAAAGCGCACATGAAACGTAATCCCTTTTCTTCTTCTCCGTCTTCTTCGGATGCGAGAGGAGGCATTCTTAGGTAACAATACTGTTTGTGCGCAATGTCCTACAACAATATAAATATGTGATCGAATAGGTTGATAAGAAATGTCGTCGCTCTGCTAATTTGCTGTTTCTCAGCGCAACTGTCACAATGTTATTCCAGCGATTTAATGCACTCATGCATGAACATTTTTATGACGTAATGGAATTTTCAGTTATACTCGCAAATAATCCTCAAAAACCGCCAACGTTTGCAAATGCTTATTATACATAAAGTATATGTACGTAAAAGAAGAGACAAACAAAAAATAACGCATAATAAAATGCGAACGATCACTCTTCTTCTTCGTGCTCGTCTTCTTGGTGCGCATCGGCGTAAAATCTGAATTTTTATAGACGGGACAATTTTTATAGTTTTCAAACGATTTCGTTTCGTCAGGTCCCTCAATAAAATCGCGCCAACGAAACGAACATAATCATATAAACTTCATTATAATATAGGTATACTTGCGAATGAAAATAATAAAAAATTGCAAAACCATAAAAATGATGTTCTCCCTTTTCTCCCGACGCGCAATACATAGATAATAAAAATCTTTATCATTAGCAAAAATAAAGCTAATGATTAAATTTAATGAGAGACGCCGATCAAGATTAAAACGCATGCATTGTTTACAATAACACAACGCTAATTACAATAAGCGCAGGATAAGAATAATAAGAATGCAAAATAAGAAATAAGAGCATTCATTCTTCGTGTGTTCCTCGTACGAGTTGTTAAGGAGGATGGTTTGGTTTATTCTTCCTCAAGTGCGTGCGTATGCAGATTAATGGCGAACGCAGCTTAAGAATAAGTTCGGCCTTCTTCAGCGTTGCAAACAAACGAACGAACCAAGGAACGAACGAACGACCTGGGAAATGACAAGATCTATGCGCTGCGATGCAGATGCACCAGACGAATCGAGCAAGAAGAAGGAACATTTTGCGTTCGTTTCGCATTTTTTGGTTTGGCGTTTTATATTGCATACATCACACACGCATACACACACGCTCATAAATGTTATGTTTATATCTCGTACGTGTTCAATACGTAAATGTGTGTTGTGCTGTTGCACTTTGAAAGTTTTTGCCATATAACTCAGACGCAACGTGACAGCGAACCAACTAGCGCGTTCCCTTTTTTGCCAACGCAATTTTCTCGCTGTATGCTTTATCCGCGTGTGTGTAAATCTCAAACGTAAATGCAGAATAAAAATCGCAAAACGCTATTTATTTTGAAGAAGGAAGGAAAAGTTGTATGTGTGTATTCGTAAAATATGAGGCTTGTTATCAACTGAAAGTTTCCGCTAAGGATAAAGCAAACACGAAACACCACAAAAAATCCCGAAAGGATAAGAAAGAAAATAATAGAATTTCCCAAGAAATAATAACTGTAAGAAAAAATGCCATGTCTTATTAAATTAATTTTTATGTGTACTCAGAAAACGTTTAATGCGCATTTATGTGCGCTGATAAATAAACATAAAAGATAAAACAAACAAAAAAACAAAGCAGAATGAAGCGAAGAGGAGTAAAACTAATGAGAAAATTGAGCTTAATCGACGTAATGAGCGTATGAAAAATGCACACTTTATGAGTAAGCGGAACACTTGTGTTTGCGTAGATGGCAGGCGCATGCAGGCAGCCGGAGGAAAAATGCATTTAATAATTTAAATGGCGGTAATTTGGAGCGCCGCGGCTCAAGAGCAAAAGACCGAAGACGGATCGTAATTATTAATTATACCTGTTATGAGCAGATATAACAATTAATCCCCGGTGTAATTAGTGAAACATGTGTATAATTATATTACACGTATGAAGCGTGTGCTCTTTGTATGATTGAACGCAAACTCCGGGAAGTCCTTTTTCAACATTTTTTTATATTGCATCATTCAATTACAAGTATGGATAACGATAACGGATGCAGCAAGGTTTCAATAGATCTTGAACAAAGAATAAAACGTTTTAGTCATACACTTGGAAAATTAAAACTTTAGAGTTTCTCTTACGCCGTCTTCAGGATTATTATTATGCAAAAACAAAATGGCAGTTGAAAGACGCATTCATTGATTAGAACATTCGCTTATCGCATCTTCATCAATCGATTTTAATCAAGGTGCGCTCTTGACTTTTAAATCATCGTTTAAATCACGCCCGTGCGTCTCTCAAAGAAACGCAACGAGCAGGTAGGCTGATTGCTAAAGGACATTAATGCGCATATAACATGTACTTAACAACTTCAATGCATTCAACTTGTCTCTTTTCAGCTCTTTGTTGGCTGGCAGGAAGAAAAAAGCGCGCATGAGTGACTTACCAAGAACGCGCTTAATAATTGTCTGCATGCGAAACAAACTCGTAAACGTTCGGTTCTTTTTCTTCCTCTTCTTCAGCGAGTACAGCAAAAGACGTCGTTTAGTTCTTTTGGTCTTCTTCTTCGTCTTCTGCTTGGTCGTGAATGAAGAATGAGCCAATCGACGATTGGGCACTGCGCCACGCGAAGAGAACAAGTTATGATCAGGTGAGATTGGTCTACCTGGACCCTCAAGCGCCGCCTTCGCATTTCTTGTTCTTCGAGTTCTTCTTCCTCGGCTAGAGACGCACTATTATTATAATGGGAAGTCGGTGTATTTCGTGGAATCAATTGCTCTCTCACGCGAACAATTATTGTTCATTATATTCTAATAAGATGCAATTGTTCTACGAAGCCTGCCTACGTTCGCATAGAACATATTTTCATGGCGCATTTTAATTGAATATAAAGATGGTGTACCCTCTAAAGAGTATGAAGCTCTCTTTATTGATGGGACCGGTCCCGAAACAAAGAACCCAGGGATTGAAGAAGTATGGGAACGGTATGTGCATGCGCAATATGGTCGTCCATGTCCGTGTCGCATTGCATTAAATGCGCTTAACGAGACGCATCTGCAAATAAACCACACGCCGAACCAAAACAAAAAATAACAAACCAAAACGTCAACAACAAAAACAAACGAGGAACGCATTCGGATACTTATTGAAGGTGTGAGCGCGAGGGTGATATATCCAGACTTAAAAACAAAACAAAAAAAGGCGTGTGCAAAAGAACGAAGAGTTAATTGCAACTGGTATAATGCGCGCATATTGCATTTTCGCATGGTGGCATTGCTCGACTCCAAGGTAATCGCATTATCCAATCAATACAACACGACAACACCAATACACGTACGCACACGTTCAACCACCACATGCCCGCTGTAGTACACTTAATGATCGACTTTTGCTTAATTAAAATGAAAATCGTATGCACAGGATCTGCATTTTGGTTTAAGGTGTGCTCTTCATCTCATCCCAATACACGTAGGTATGTGTGTTTATATTCCTGGTAATGCTCCTTCCTTACTTTCGTGTTGGAATTATATCAACATCTCGCACACCAACTGTACGCATACAAATAGTGGTTAGGAATGTGTGAGTTTTAGTCTATTTGAAAACCGGACTCTTGGGTGACTTACGAGGTACACGCGCCATAATTTTCATCGGTATCTATGTGGAATACATGTTAACCAAACGGGGTTTACCAGCTATACCTATAATGTATTCCGCATAGAAAACGAACGCAAAAATATCAACTAATAAGTAGATAGGTTTTTAGTAATACCGAAAGTTGTTGATATGTATAAATAGTTGAAATAGTTTAGTAGTATGTTTTATGCAGATGAAGAAGCAATTTGAATGTGATTTCATGTTTCGGAGGCGGCAAAGACAAGCCATTGTTGGATATGCAGACAGTAGCTGCAGACAGTGCGCTCTTATAATCGCATCGGCCAGCCGTAGATGATTGTAATTCGCGCGTGGGACGGCGCGACAACGCGACGATTCACGATTCAGCAATAATGTTGATGTAGATTTCGCTCCTCTATCGATACCGTGCGCACATACATTGAGACAGCAAACCGTGGTGTTCTGAGTGCGGATGCGCGCACACGAACAAGGGCAAAGTGTGCGAACTGCGAGGGCATTGGATAACGATCCTCCGCATTGTAATGTCCGCATTTAACAAGTCCCAATATTGCTGCATGCACACAAATGCAGCAAACGGTTTGTTTCTCTTTAGCGCGGTGAGCATTGTGCGCGATAAATAAATCCTTATTGTCGCGACGCTGCTGATAAGAGGACGCTCTAACACTTTGCAATCGGACCGAATTACCAATTTGTACTCATAAACGCATTTTGATTCTTACAACTCTACCTTGGCTTCTGCCGCATGATCGCACCGAACGAAAACGGAACTGCATAGTTTAATTGTTCAAGTGTTGATTTATATCTAGCTTGTTTGGCAGCAATTGCAAACGACCAGTTATAAAAATAGTTACTCGAGCGTGTCAATCACGTAACGCACTCATTCACTCATTGATGCCTGCGTTGCGCAGTGCGTTCAAACTTTGAGTATTTAGAGCAAGTGCGTTCGCGTCCAACTTTCCGTTGAGGTAGGTCTTTTAAGCGAATGATGCGTTACTTACGGTTACTTACGGGACATTTAAAGGAGTATGCTGCCCCGGGGGGACACAAAGTTTACGCGTCTGGCTCCGGGAATTTGAAAAAGGTGCGCAACGTCATCATCATCGTGAATGACAGCGCGTTGTCAGCTCGTATTATGTCGTCGCTCCCATTTGGGGAGCTTAAATATGCGGGGAACGCAGGGAACTCGAGGACCATATGTGGGGAATTGCTCGTAAATATTTCACTTAAAAGCATACTTTTCTGTCGTATGCAAATCTCATTAGTTTATTATTTACCATTCGTGTTTGCTCATCCTTTCAACATTTCGATTTGACTTTGAAAATTTGTAGCTATAAAAATGCCAAGTTTTTTTTTGCTGACTTTTCATTAAACCGAAAAGCAATTTAATGAAGGTTTCTAGCCTTTTATAACATTGAAGTTAAATGTGCTTTTCTCACCTCAGCTCGTATTTATTGTTCCGTTTGTGAAAATGGTTTTATAACGTCCTTGTACGGCCCTGCACTAAATTGTTCCACACAATTGAACAAGATAGAATTATACAACAATAAGATAATAAACAATAGTCAAAAGGTTGTGCATTTTCGTGGAATTTAAATGCAAACAAAATTCAATAAGGAACTTCCGAAAAGGGTTACCACAAAAAAAGGGTAACGCCAAAGTCGTAAAGTTGGTTGGCAACTAATAAATTTTACAATTTTAGTCATTTTGTGAATTTTGAACTTTTAATAATTTCTAATTTTTATACAATTTAATTAGCAAATAACTAATTAATCATTACGTGGGTAATTTAATCAGTGCAAGTACAACAAAACACGT
This sequence comes from Anaulacaspis nigra, assembly GCA_030264675.1. Taxonomy (NCBI): domain Eukaryota; kingdom Metazoa; phylum Arthropoda; class Insecta; order Coleoptera; family Staphylinidae; genus Anaulacaspis; species Anaulacaspis nigra. The sequence goes on from JARJDV010004422.1 coordinate 24,326, forward strand.
TATGTAGGTGTAGAACGCGTGGAAAACGCCAATAAAATAAAGGATGGTCTATTGTATTATGATATCATGGAAAATTATGGCTTTATTAGCGATTGCACGCGGCTTTTGTTCGAATCGCGCGCTCGCATTCGTCGACTGGGGGTGGTTGGTAGGGCAATAAAAAGCGGAAACGGCACTGGTGGCGGTAGCACTGGCGCACCCGACGTACGCGCCCCCGCACGACAATCAAATACGCTTTCTTCACACAATCAAACACACGTCTCGTCAAGAAACTTATTTATTACCCGCTCTTTCATATCTTTTATTTCATTAATATCTTTATTACGCCGATTAGAAGATTAAATTACACGGTTTAAATCTTTTTCGCTAATTAATTTATGATAAATGCTAAAATTAATATTAATTTATTATGTTTGTAGCACATTAATAATTTTGCAGCAAATTGCATAACGCAATGTGACATGTTTATTGCATATTAACATATGTGTTATTGAATAATTGAATAATTCGGAATCGCACGTGTACGCAATGCATAATTCAATATGCAACGGAATATTACACAAGCGCAAATACATTATTGATTTATTTTATTGCAATATGTACAAGCGACGCTTGTCCAATTAATTGCAATTATACGTCGTGTTAATTATTATGAATTAATTAGCGCATATTTATACCTATATCAATCAACACTTTTATGTTGGAATGCCGCCGAGTTGCAATATCTGCAGCCTCAAATAAATAATAAATAAATTGATAAACAAATAGGCATAGAAATGATGAATTACCTAATAGTTATTGAGACATGTGCGACCTCTAAATAAGAGTGAGCAATTAAGAAGTGGAAAATACAACAAATGCGTTTGATTGGCACGAATAATTGAGAAAAGCGAATTTTGCAGTGTCCATAAAATGTCACGCATTGTTAATTGTTATTTAGTAATGGTCATTACGACGCGCACTCATAATATGGGCATTAATTGAATAAATGCGTAGGAGTTGTGAAAAGTGACCCTAACGAAAGGCATGCAGCTGCTACGTGTCCCAATTCTCTATTAGAAGTATAAATTGAATTTCATTTTTGTATTTGCGGACAGATGTCCTTAACTAAAATCATATACAGTTAATAGTCGGTGGCTTTACACTATTTTGAGTGATTTTCTATAAAAGCGCACGCGAAGCCACGCAGCCATAGCGCATTGCATAGCACAATAATGATTTTTCAATAGTCCTGACGATAAAGGGCCAAAGGTAACACATGTAATCATAACTGCGAGGTGGAAAGAATGAGGACAGTTTAGTTCCGCATAATAACTATGACTCTTTTTATGCGCCCCGTGCATGCGGCGTTAATTACAAGTCGTTAAACGTGCTCATAAAATACACTTTTCTGTCTTTCCAATTCACTCCTTTAGCCACCTTCAGCCTCCACCTCAGGGTGTCAATCTACGCACGCCAACTTCTCAAGTTGTAACGTACGTTTTTTAACTCTGCACCGCACACTCGTAAAAAGGACGAGCAAATTCTAATTTGACACAGCGAATAACGCCCAATCTATATGCTAATATAAAGCAGTGTGTGAAGAGCACTTCTTCGCTCGATGCTCTCGTTGTTCTTGTTGTTAGAAAAGCAACCAGGGTTAACCTGGCAGCACTAATCAATGACCTACGCAATGGCTTTTTCTGTTTTCATACGCGCGTGCTGGAGATGAACAAGCAAAACAACAACAACAACAACAACGTCAGCAACAAGAGGACAGGGATAAGAAGAAGAAGTGTGCGCTTCTTCATCATTCCATTCATGAGCACGCAAGTACTGACATTAATGGAGGGCTTAAACTCGGTAAGTGGGCATAAAAAATAAACTTATTAACGCGATTCGTCGCGCCCGTTTGGTGTTTTAATTAACCACTGCGTTTTCTCACGATTTGCAATGGCATTTAAGACACCTTATACTTGTTCTTGTGTAATGCTCTCTCTACAATAAAGCGTGTATCGAAATTAATTGAATGCGCATAATTCATTCAAGCGAAAATATGCATTTTCGACATATTTGTGTGAATAAATGCAGTGGCAGTGTGTTAAAATACTTAATTTTATCAATTAATTATTTAATGGTCGTTTTAATTAATAATGACAGTAATTTGTAAACGCGGAATGCATTCTAGACAAATTTAGATTTTAATTAATTTTGCGCGTTACACACAAAGTTAAAAATCATTAAAATTACCCACATTCGATTTTACTCGTGTTTATCAGATACGCTGGAGAAACGCGAGGTGTTTAATCAAAGTTTGTTAAACTATTCTTTGAACGAATAAAACTCATATTATAAGGTAGCAACTTATTCGTATGCATTCCATGTCCGCATTTTTCTTGCTTCTCGCAGAGAGAACGCGCGCGATTATTATCAGCGCTAAAAACGGGCATGCAACGCTTGCTTATCACACTCGTATTTCTTGCTCGTGTTAATTAACTTTTACAGAACTCTCCGTTAGATCAAGCATTTAATTGTCGCATTCGACAATTTGCACTTGCAATAATGGCGCGACCTTAAAGAGACAATTCCGAAGAGTAAGATGCGCGATGATTATGAGAAATTATCGCAGTGAATTGCTAATGCGCGCGCGCATGCGGCGAACAAAACGGACAATTTGTTAATGCGTCGCCGTTGTTGTTGAACGTGCGAGCAAGTGTGCACAAAGAATGGAAAATCACGAGCGAAGAGCGAAGAGCAATCAAGACAAGACTGTTTATGTCGCGAGCGCAGCACACAACGTGAGAGTGTCGAACGATTAGAGCGTTAATTTCCCTCTTTCTGAGCATGATTTTGCTCTTCTTGTTCTTATTCCTGTTTGTTGTTTGAGGTTGTAGTTTCCACGAAATTAGATTTGTAAGCATTGGCCATAAATGGCACTCATGAAGTAGGAAGAACCTAAAATGATTGCCATCACCTGCTACAATTCTTGTTTGTACTTTGTAATTTCTTATACACGGACAACAACATACAACAACAACATCAAACAAGCAAAAAACAACACGTTGAATTTTTCGGGCGTTTTCTTCAGCTGCGTCATTTGCATACGCATACGCGAAGAGCCACCCCCGCCTAATTAGCATTGCATTTATTACCACGTGTAGCACGTGACGTTCGCTCACTTGCTATGCTCACCACGTAACATTTAAATGCATATCTAATTGTATTCAACATGCAACACCTGTTATGACAAATACAAAAATGCTTTTACCTTTAAAAACTTCTGTCTCACTTTTTGGCTATATTTTGGGGAAATTGCATTCATTTAATTTTTTTACTAATGTAATAACACCTGTTAATGGAAATTGTGACACCCCAAAGTGAATGTTTCTTTAAGCTAAATTATTGCTATGTTATTGGAATTAGAAATAGAGTAAACGAGACTTTCAATTAAAGATGCGTTGCCATGAAGCGTAATTTACGAAAGCGTAATTTATTAGTTATTTACGAGGCCCACATTTTTATTAATTCGATCGTTTGTATTCTAAAAACGCAGCGTACAGTGAGTAAACTCAATTTTTTCCAATGTGCATATCTGTAACGCTGAAACTGAACAATTTTTTACTTAGTATTGTTCGAAGCATTGACAACTTTCTCATAACTATAACTATCTAGGATGATCGTGAAGGAAATTTGTTAGATGGCCGAATTATTTTATTATAAGTAAATAATCGTTTTCCTTGGAAGGTCAGATGTCCACTACGCTATACTTAAACACCATACTCGTAAATTGCCCGAAAACTATCTCGTAATAGCCGAAAAACAAACATTTGTTTATCTAATACGCTAATAGATGCGTTTAATGATGCATAGCACATATATAACTAGACTTTCTATGCCTACTTAATAATAAAAAAATAATAAGCAAGTGAAAAGCAAGTGTGTATGAAATTACCACCTGCTGTACAATATTATTGTATTTTTCGTTAAGCACGCCGAAGAAATGAGATGCTTGTTATTCAAGCCTCCGGGCTGATGCGCATATTAAGAAAATCATGCAAGTTGATTAATTGAAGGCACGCGCTTCTTTCCCGAGGGCATCTTGGAGGATTTCTTGCCTTACGAATGAATAATGCACCATCTGCGTAGTGAAAAATGAAATTGATATCACCATAAGGAACTGAATTTCAAAGTTGAAAGTAAAAATAAATCGAATGGGGTGCACACACGCCTATTCCTCCAGTTTTGTGGGTTTAAAGTAATTCGTGTATTTCGACTTGAAATAAATGTGCCTACAAATAAATTCCAGAGGGAATGAAATTTAAATGCTTTTACTCTATTTTTGGGCGCATTCGTGTATTTTTAATTTATATATAAAGTGTTCCAAATTATGATTTAAAATCTACAGATATTTCCAGCTTATTTATTATGCAAATTTCTGTAAACATTATGCATTCAGTTAATCATTTGCGAATTGATTAATTGCGGCAATCAAATGCAAAATTATTCACAATTCCTATTAATGATAAATACGCAAAATAAAGAAACAACTTCGTGGAAAATAAATTGATAAATTGATAACATCAACCGCAAACGAGACGTTTAATGAATAAATAAAGTCATACGCGTATTACAAATGATGCGAAATAACGTTAGCGACTAGTTGCAATGCTCATTAAACGACATCATTGGATTGTTAATTGGTTGATGAGATTCCGCCATTTGCGTTCGTGTAAAATGTAAGCAAATAGTAATGACACTCTTACTGCATAGATATATAAAGATCGAGAATATTATCTATAACTTATTTCTCGAAAATAATATTCAGGATAATTACATTTCGCGTTACGATAATTTATTAAGAAGGATAAGACCCAACAAGAAAATGTTAAAAGTTTAATTCCCTCAAGATGTTATCACTCGAAGATGCAAAATGCCATTTTACATATAAGAAAGTCAACAACACGAGGAAAACAGAAAAAGCAAAAGCGAGAAGTTATTTACTGTTCCAAGATGAAAATTATGCAAAACTAATTTGATAAATAATGAACTTATCAGTAAAAAAAAGATCCGTTCATGTCAGGCAACGCATGAGTGGGAATTTTGTTATTTCAATTATAATGAGAAATTAAAACTTATCCAAAAAAATTGCACGAGCATTATTCATATTCATTTAAACGTGTTAAAAGTTTGGTTCCAATTCATTCAGTAAGTAATAAGGTATAACCGGTTGGTATACAAGTTTTTCTACAAAAAGGATGAAACATTGAAATCTAAAAGACAATAGAACAAATGCCTCTAATAGAACATCCACGATAGAAATCGATATTTCGCGTCATCGAGTTGGTACATTTCGCCACAGTGAATTTGTTGGCTGTTTCGCTTCGCGTACATAAATGCCAAACAATAACAATAATAACAATAACCGTAATCGTAAAATAATATCGCATATATCGATGCATGTCGAGCCAGTTTGACGATGGACGCGACTCATAAGGCCATTACGTGCCGATAGCAAATATGCCGTATTCTCGCATTGATGATGCGCAACACAGTCAGCACTCAAGAAATTGCCAAGAAATTGCAAAATGTGCACAAACACAATACATAATACCATAACAATACAATACGATAGCGAAATAGAATATTCCAATAACAAATAGACATATTTTATGAATATCTCTCATCGCAAGCGAAATCGGAATTCAGGTGGAAAATAATTCGATAATTTAGATTTTTCCACGTGCGATTAAAATCAGCTACGCGCATGTAAAACGTAAACAATTTGTATTTAAATATGCGTGGAGCACGACTGATAAAATTTCGTTTTAATTAGGGCAATCAATTAGCGTTTATACGAGCTATGCACACGTATCGCTGAAACACACTTGAGCGCGCTTTTAATCTCCGCATAGCCGAGCAAAAAACTGATTAAATTCGACCGTTTCCAGCACGTTCTTCCATGCGCGGCCATTGCTTACTACGTATTTACAACACAGTGATATTTCATTTAATATGCGTACACATTTCCTATGTGTACATAAACTTTGTGTGGGAGGCGGCCACGAAACGCACGAATATCCGCTCGCAAACGTCGGATATGCGTGGTGCGCTCGTGAACGCCATTGTTTCGCGCTCATAATTTGTTATACATTATGATTTTACACGCTCAAATTAGACCCCCTCTCAGCAGTGCCACTTCCACGTTCGAAATCAAGTGGAAATTTAGGCTATCCGGTGGGGGCGGGCGTATTCGAATTAAACACGAATAATGCAGTGCGCATGTTCGGCTAATTATTTATTTAAAATGCATGAGAATTACGTGCACGTCGTTCACGCTTCGATGATAATCGTATCAAATATGTATTACGGTGCATGTTTCTACAAGGATATTACAATAAAGTACAAAGGTTTTACATTTATCTAACACTTAAAAATGTAAATGAAATTTATTTTGTACCTCGTAGAAAAGTGAACAGAACTTTTATAAAAGCTGTCATTTTCTCTAAAATCCTGACACAAATGATTCGTGATTAAATTTCAATTACCATGCAGACGTTAAAAAGGGCAAGAAAATTTTAAGGCTATTAACACCAACAAAAAGGCTATAAAATCTCATAAACAGTGGAACCATTTGTGTACGTATTGTTCATGGAGAATTCTGTGCGATTCGCAAAGAGCAAACGTTCATTAAAGTCATATCTGCAATGAAGAAGAATCGCACTCGATGCAGCAAGTGAGCTAATTTTAGAGTGAATGCCAAGCATGTCTGCGTTTGGTGCTTTTTGTTAATCATTTCGTATATAATTGGTGCGTCTTGGCTGCCACTTGCGCCGCCTAAACGCCGTACAAATTTATTACACTCGCGAATTAGTTGTTTACACATTTTCCCTTTCTGGCCGTACGGCATTCATTTTCAGCTCGTCGTGACGTGAATAAATGCATTTGCGCCGAATGCAAGTGCATCTCTAATGCACCATCAAACATCAGCGCCAACAGCGATGTCAGCGCGCACATGTGCAATGATTTGTAGATGGATATAAATTAATTAGTCGCGCTCTTATTTATCGATTATGTCAATGCAATTCAACTTTTATTTTTTCGCGTAGCAGCCTTCGGGAGCAAAGAGTTAATAAATTACCTGCAACTTTTTGTTTCCTTTCCTTCGGGAACGAAGGTGGTGCATAAATTAAAACAGAAGTTATAAAATGTCATTTTATATTTTAATCCACTTCATTTGAGTTAGTTAGTACGTATTTTATTATAGCAAAATATCGATCACGCGGTTTGCACTTGTGCTTGTTAGGTACTTGCCTGCCTGCTTGCCTGCTGCATTGCGAGAAACAGCAGCAAGTTATTGAAGTGATAAACGAGCAGGCGAACGAGCTAACGAGTCACTCGCAGGACGAACGCGCGCGCACGCCTACGAATTAATTATTTTATTTTATATCACCCATCATCGTGAGACATGACGGCCATTGCGACTGCAGTATTATTGTAATAATTTTTAATTAACTCGTACATCGCTGCGCCATTTTCGCTCCTCTTTTCCGTTGTATTTCATGCTGCATTATTTTTTATTCTCTTCACTTTTATTTCAGTTTGCGCAACATAAAATTGTCTGAATTATATTTACGGATTTAAATATATGTAAACATTTTAATATTTCAACGATTAGCAGTGTATAAACACCTTGCACGCGCTTGTGCTCTTCGACGAACCAGTTTTTTTCCTCATTAATGAAATATCTTTTATTTTTCGCTTCACATCCGAGAAATCAATACCCACATTTATAAATTGCTTATTGCGCTGATGTAAATACTCATTTACATACTTCTTGTAAAATGCAAATACAAATATAATTTAATAATGCAAAATAAATGAATTTTAATATTTGTATGAGGGTAAAATGTGTATTTGTATTTGTTGATGTTGTCGTTGTTGTCGTGCTCGCGCGTTCAAGTCTTAAAAGCGGTGGCCGGAGCGCGCGCATTAATTAGAGAAGTCGAAGATTTATACGGCCTCAAAAATAACCCACACACATTACTGATAAAATCGCGCAGCACCAATGGCAATGCCGAAGACGTCGACGCTCTATATATACGAACATAACTTACCCATAAGCAGTGCATGTGCATGACGAAAATTCGTTTCGTTTCGTTTTATTGCGTTCGACGCGTTTAACATTCAGAGATACTGAATAGATATGCGACTTGACTGCACATACTCGCAATCGTAAAACGTTGCTACCTATTTTTAAATATTCGATGATGTGCTTGATTTGATGAAAATATAATACATTTTCAAAAATTATTTTATCAGGATAATGCAACGTGTGTCAACTTCGCACACTTTGTGTGGCGGCACAAAAAGGATAATGAAACTCAAAATATTTATGTAGTGTTACAGAGTGTAGGAAATAATCATTTAGTAATACGCTTCTTGAAATTCTATTTTTATTTGGTGGAAAACCGCAAGTGAAGCGCCACTCCAAAATAAACGTCTTGCGAATTTTTTAACGGCGCATGCAGACAATGTGTAAGCGTGCCACAGCCAGGCGGAAATAATCATAATTCTTAGCATAATTCGCAGTCTGTGAATCATTTAAATGTGTCTACATTTGCTTAATCTGCAACTGCTTTTCTTTCCGGCATAAATATAAAAATTTTAAAAGCTGCCACAGATGGTGGTTTATTTACATTTAATTTCCCATATTTAAATGCATTAGTGAATAATCAATGAATAATGCTTTTTCGAACGCAACGAACACATTAACTCGAATGAATTCACTTGCCTTATGGCAAATGCATTTTTTCGGAAGCACTCGTGTTCTTAATTCATATTTTCTGCTCGAACACATCCCCTAAAATTTAGTGCATTCATGCATTGAGCGCACAATCATAATATTTGTATTCACATTGCATAATTCCCAGTTCTTGGGTTTTTATTGAAATGATTTGTTTTTACACAAACACATGGTTTATTTACATTTTGTGCTTTTATGATAAAGTCGTAAAATACAAAATTATGAAACGACGCATTAATTTTCCTAAAAGGCTGCTACTGTTTGTTTGCGCGTTCGGATGCTGGACGAGAAAATCGGTTATAATTAGTTAAAGCGAACAAAAAGGATGCGAAAGGTCCAAGGCATTAATTTTGATTTTCGTTAAATTTATGTGCGAGCAGCCCAAAGGGACGCGCTTGTTATTTCACTGCAGTGAAACTGATGCTGAAGAAGCAGCAGGTAGAGAGAAATACTTGATGATGAGCGTATAAAAAGTCTTAATTATGCAGCTTCCTAAAATATCTATCGTTTATTTCCCATGGTCAAAAATAAAGACCAAAATCTCCACTTTGTTGTTCTTGTTGTTGATGCTCATGATACTTTCGGAGCATTAATATTATTTTGCTAAAACACGAGGACAGATGCCGTTGAACGCATTCGCGTAACAACAAAACGGCATGCGGAGAAGACTGAATGAGAGACGGACAGAAACATTTATTGAAGACGATGTGGAACGCGTTCGCGCGCGCATAGACGCAATGTCTCGTCAGGCAGCGAGCCAGAAGAGAGCGCAAAGTCGCGCAACGCTAATCTTTAAGATTGCGTTACAAGTGTAACTTCAAACCGTTGCGATAGCCATATAAAACCCGTGCTGCATGCATTCATGTCGCGAGCGCGCGTTCATAAGCTCGTTGGGCTACTGGCTCTTTTGCTGTACTCGGCAGCTCAACTCTGCACTCAGTCTAGAAGCTGAAGAAGACTTATACTGAGTGTCTTTACATCTGAATCATTTCCGTTCCGAGTTTTATGCGAAACATTCGAGAAATTGAATGAGCTTATCGCAAACTACTTGGTGTATCACGTTTTGCAGTCGTCATAGTCATAGGCACAAAAAATCAGTCGATGATAGCTGCTTCTGATTTTCATGTTTTCTTGCGCTTTTGCGCGAATGACTCGCGCACCGTGGCATTGCCGAGAGTCACTCCGATGGCGTTGATAGCTCTGCGAAATCGTCGTCGAGTTCAATGCTGGGGGCTTTTCAATGCTGCCAACTGACACTATCTTTTCGTCGTCTAGAACGCTGCTTTCTGCGCTTATTTGCACGTTCTCTACCAGTTGCAGAAATGGTTAGCAATTGTCATTTTCCAACGTTAATTTTAGTGATGTTTTGCATCAATTTTCCCATCGTCAAGTCATATTAAATAAAATATTTTATGACTGTTTTATTCAATTGCGCGAAATAGGAAAAGTTTTCCATTAGTAAAATGAATATGCTGAAAATATATTTTCTCATAAACGACAAGGATTTCCGTTTTCAGGACACAAAACATATTATATTTCTCTCCCCTTAAACTGGAAGGCGGCAACCGACGACGCCGGCGAAACACTCGTATTTATTTAGCTGCGGAAAACGCAAAGGATATATTAGCATTCGCCAAGAGCGCCGGCGGCGGCGGCGGCGGCGGCGGCAGCGACAGCGCTAGCATTGGCGTCGCATTTCATATTTGCTATGCCAACATTGACATCGCAGACGTTCGTTCAATTTTCCTGCATGTGCAAACCGCTCAACACCTTAGCATAACACTTCTATTTCAATTTTATGCCAATGAGGCTGCTGACGCACAAGTATGATGACAAATATTTACTCAATATTTGAAATTTATTCTTTTCCGCGGAGAACGAGAAATGGGAAAAATACGCGAATTGAATGTTTCTAATCGTTTAAAATGTATTTATTGAAAAATGTGCTTACGTGTGTGGTCCACAGCGTACAGAGAAGTGCGCATTCTCTTTACGTGGAATATTGATAATTAACCGCACAGAATGCTGAGAAAAAGTGCAATCGGAATGAGGCTTACAACTCGCCAACCATTATAATCGTATCGATCAAGTGATCAACTCACCTGCTGACAGCTGACGAATTCAATTGCAATAACATTTAAACTTTTATCCATTTCGACTGCAGCTTCTTATTAAGTTTATTTGTGCAAGAGCCAGTAATGGCAAAACTATTTATTTACATAAATGTTATGAGAGGGCAAAAGATCATCATTGCTATTAGGGTTGAAAGAATTGAATTTTCAAGGAAGAACTATAAGGAAACATGTGCCATACGTCAGCAAGATGTATTTTAAAATATTATGTTTCCCCGTCTTTGGACGATATGATGACTCGTGCGCTTTTATGGTAAATATACACAAATGGTAGTCACAGATTTTTTAATTTCCTGGAAGAAGCATATGCTGTTTGACGGCAGGGCGCGCGTGCTATGCTCGTTCAATAACAGTGAAAGACTAGAACGAAAGAGGAAACCCTTCATGTTTACATTGTCGTCGTCGTCGAGTCGCTGGATATTTTTGGGCGAATATCTATTAGGGATGCGCGAGCAAATGGGGTAGAAATATCATATGTGCGTACTACGGGCGGACAGAGCACTTCTTGTTTGATTAAAATCATGATTATCATCACAATTCGGATGTGCCGTATGCGCGCAGCATACACAATTGTGATTTATGCGATTTGTTGCTGATTCTTTGCTGATAACGCGCATCATGAATATATTTTTATTGCTCCTCAAATTGATTTCGCTTTTCAAGTGTTCTTTTCGCTGTTTAGTCATCTTGAAAATTCCTAATTTTCTAGATGACAAAATATCAAATTTTTCACTCATAATTGAATTTTATTTTCTTGCTTTTATTTTAGGTAGATTAAAATTCTCTATACACGAAACTTGATTTTCTTTTTGGCCTTTCTGCTTGACAATTCGATAATTGCCAAATCAAGCTGAAAAACTTTTCAAGTCGGGCAAAAATTTTAAAAATATCAATAGCATTGTTATTAAATTGTGGTTGAACGACATCTTTCTGTCTATTCAAACGTGATCCAATTTACCGGAGCTTGAATGCAATCAGTCGCAATCTTTGTCATCGCCTAAGCGCACTCGAGCAAATTGTCATCATTACATTGTCGTTAGATTGTCATACACAATGCATAATAATAGTTGAGGGATGATATTCGATGACAAAACGACAAAAATATCAAATGTACTCCAACGAACCAATCCTTACCGATTGTAAGCGAGCCTCCTCTTACGTTGAATGCACCTTGGAGTTGAACAATTGCAGGTTAAAATACTGCACAAAGCGTATAAAGATCCTTTGGAATAGATAAAACGAAGCCTACTTATTTACAAAATACATACAACAAACGACAAAATACAACAAATTGTATTTGGTTGAATGCACCCATAATGTCACCCTTTATAGAAGGAATCTCACGAAATCCTTTTTGATTTTTGAAAATTTTAAAAATCTCTTTTGATGAGTCTCGCGTGTATCTGAATACATGAATTTTATTTGCTATTATTTAGTTGTTAACGATAAAAAACAAATTAATTGAATGCTATTTAAAATTAGTTGAATCATTAAGCAATTAATTAATTTTTAAACAGGACACACAGCTGTGCAAAAATCAATACGACAATTTAAACAAAATAATAGCTGAAATTGACCTGTTTAATTACAAATAAACAATAAACAGAAAAACAATAAACAAAAGAGCGCAATTGTCAATGAAAAAAGAATGCCTAATAAATTCAACGGCGTAATAAACAAATTTCTAATTTGCTGGCACATTCCAACGTTTCTTTTGACGAATTGAAAAGTCAAACTATTTTTATTATTTCTGTCCGCTTGCAGCGCGCAATGCAACGTCTGCGGTAAAAGATCAAACGTACAAGATGCGCATACTTTTATATCAGGATGTAATATTATTATAATCGTTATAAAATTTAATTTTCGTGTGTTAATTACCAGAGTCGCCCACTTTTTTTATTGCAATGACGAACACGACGCATCGCAACAATTTCATAATGAAGAATATTTTTTACAGTCCAAGCAGAAATATTTAACACAACAATAAAACATACTTTTATTATTGTTTTCCGTCCTCTTTCCTCGTCAATTCCAATGTTTGTGTTTTATATCGTCTCACTCTTGTTTCGCTGTATAAAAATTCGTCTTATTTATGGCATGTTATTAATGTGTTTCTTTATTTTTCGAAAAATGTCTGAAAATTTTCATGGAATTCATCACTGTCAAAATTAAAAATTCTTGAATATTTTATGATTTACAATGTGTATAATTAAGTTGCTAGCGCAATGTTTAAGGGTGCATTAATGAAGAAAACTTTGAGAAACAATGCACAATTGTGCGTTGCACAGAGGCGGGGGTTAAGAAGAAAAGGGTAAGTAGCAGAATATAAAGCCGTAAAATGTCATTCGCGCGTTTGTATTCGAAACAATGTCTTTATTTCAAAGTTTGAACGCATTGCGTTTGAATATTTCCGTCGTGAGAAGGAGGAAAATACGCACATGACACATTTTATGAATGCATAACTTGCTTGTTCTAATAACTAACAAGCAGGAATACTTGCAGGACTCGGCGACAAGTGAAAGAATTGTGGGAGAATGAAAGAAGAAGTTGGCATGCAACCTGGTAACCTACCTGGTAACGCAGTAAATGGCGTGTGTGTTTGTCGTACAAGTACTTTAACATTTTACCACCCCTTTTACATGCGGCAGCGCACTACAAACTGTTAGAAACATTCCAACAACTCGAAAGTGCATGTTGCTCACACGCAACGTTTATATCAATGTGAAACTGTGTCTAGATAGTAGTTAAAAATGCGTGTATGCCGTATAAAATTATTTTTGAATAAAATTTGCACCCCTAAAAGAAGGGAATTCAATTAGGTAAAACGTATTCATTCTTCCATCGAATTTCACACGAGCGCGAACCGATTTAATCCAATCAAATGTAACGCAGCGTCGCGCGAATAAGGGTTGGGTAAATTTCAATTTCACTTTCCATTCAATTTTATTCCATGCGCATCTTGGTCCTTAACGTTTTAATTTTAATTTCGAATTCAATTATAATTCCAATTTAACGCGGCACGATTAAAATGTACAATGCAAATTATTCAACTGACAATTTAGTCATATTTAATAACCCACATATTACAGTTAAATTACGCTATATATCTCGTAATTAAATAAGTTGATTATGTATTAAGAACTGTTAGATATTTGCCATATTTGCACACAGCTGCTGCGGCGCACGCGCGTCAGAGGGATCATCGCCTAATGATATTAATTAAAGAACTATGATATGTGCGAGTGCAATTAATAATAATTATTATTTCATGTCTAATTACGCACAGCACGAGCAGCTAATGACGACGCTAGCTGCGGATGACATATGAGGAACATGACAGAATTGTACAAGGAGTTAATATACACACACACGACGTGCACGCGTCCTATAAAGAAACGAAAAAATAAGCGACAAGATCAAGATGTTTTGTATAAGGGCCCGCTTTAATGACGCACGAAGCGACGCTTAAGTGCAGTCGGTGCCTGCGTTATTAATTATGATATGCTAGTTGAGCGTCTCACTCATGAGGCGTCGCGACGCAACAAACGAGCGCATCGCGCACTTATGACAAGCGAGTTGACAAAGTGCCACACGTATTTTAAACGCTAATTATGAGCGAGACTTTTATTGCGGTAGTTTCGTAGGCACATACATATTTTATTAGAGTATATTTTATATAAAAGCAGAAGCTGCGCTCTCGTTGAACGACGATTTGTCCTCGCGTTCGCGTGTGTGTATGTTGCGCGACACAAGGCATTCGGAATCCTTGAGCCGTGAAATCGCATTGAACATATTCGTTCGACTGCCAGAAGGGGTCTCTTGATATCTGTGAATATTACAGCATACCAGTTTTTGATTCCACGTCGCATCTGTACACACATCGAATAAGAATAGCCCTTCGCCCAATAAAAATATAAAAAATCCGAGCATGGAATTAGCCGCTTGTCATATTGTTTACACTATCGAAAACCATATGGGAGTGCACGTTTTATAAAGATGTCACCATGTAAAGTACGCAATGAGCACGTCATTACAAAGAGACACAAATGTCACATCACCCTATTTAGTTTTGCGATTTTCATGAAATCAAATGTTACCGTTCAGTTCAGTGTGCGCTTATTCAAAAGAATATTCAATGCACTCTATTTTAGTTGCAAAGAGATGAACATGAATACCTTACTAAGATAACAGATCTATTGCTTATTAATACACTTAGCCAGGTAATGGGGAGTTTCATTTTTGTTACGTTCAGAATTGTTAGATTCCCAGAATGTGATAATTCGTAAGGAGGGGGTTTATTGAGAAAATACGCTAGGAGCTATCGGCAAAGCGCGTGTTTTAATTGAAATTGATTTTTAATTGCAATAACCGTACGGTTTGCGTTGTTAATTTACGTTCGGTAATGTTTATCTGATCGATTCGCACAGCAAGCAGCAGCGACAGGAATAACAACAGCACACGCGATTGCATATTCGCAGTATGCGTTTCTCTTGCGATAGAGCGCACTTCGTGTACAGTGCAACAAAGCAAAATGCATGTGTCATCCGTACTCTGCTAGTAGCCATCACACTGAGATTGATATCGGCGTATTTTATACGTGAATTCATATGGCCAGCATGTTCATATAAATCTTGCAATACGTACGAAACTTTTCAACTCGTCTTGCTAGCCTCTTTTCTCGAAAGTTTGAAAAGATGTTTGTTTAAAATATACTCAAGTACAATTCAATTAAACCACCACCACTCATTGAGAAATTTAATAAGAATTGGCAGGATTATTGAGAAATCGTAAACGTTATTCATTCACGCAGACAAAGTAACCATAAATGATTTGCCGGTAATTGTTTAGATATTAATTACAAAGGCAATAAAACATCATACTCGACTCTTTGTTTTTTCGGTATTAATTTTGGTAACCATGAAAAACAATGACGAATGTCTAAGAATACAAATACAATATTAGTGAGTACAAAAGTGAAAATAAATGCAACTACAAACGCAAATCAAGCGAAGCACAGAGTATGCTTTGTATCACTTAAATCCAATGCGCATTTCGCGGTGCCGGTGTCGCGCAGCACCAGCAGCTACAATAAATCATCTCCTAACTCATCCGCGACGCACGCACTGCAGGATTCCAACATGCATACGTTCCTGTCTGTATGGCAATCGCAGGCGAGTTAAGTTGGTAAGCGCGCAAGTAACTCTACGCTTGCCACGCGGATTCAACCACACGATAATTAGTCATTTAGTTGACTTTGCTCATATATCAAATTCATACTCATACTCGCTCTCTGCATAAGATGTGAAAACTACTGTGAAGCTAAAGACTCGGTAATAATTAAGTCGTGCTTGATTTAACACGCTATTTTTCCTTATTGCTGTTTCTTCTTTCGAATTTTATTTTAAATGTGATATTTTACTAATTATTGTATAATGAAAGAAGAAAATTTTAAAATTAGTAAAATAGTTGACCCATAAATTGTAACCTATTACGGACATTTTTATAACTATGTCAAATTTAGAAATAGATACAAAAATAAATTCCAAGGGTCGCCTTTTTGTAATAAGCTCATTGCGGATTAAGCACCGGTATTTTGAATCGAATAAGGATATGAGGTATTGTACAATACGCATTTGTTGGACCAACTGCGGCGGTTTACTAACGGTTATTTTGGCACATTATCCTAACGTAATCGTATGCGGAATACAACATTACTGAAAATGTCTCCATTGTCAACTTATTTCAGTTTTTTATACGCTCAAAACTATTCGCGTTCAATAGATATTAGCCGATTAGATTTAAATTTATATAAGTATACTAAACGTGTGCATCTGCCTTCGAATGTAGTGGTCCAAGAAAATAAAATGTGATAAAAATCGGAGAAATAATGACTCATAATAAATGGTAGGATTTGAGAGTTGGAATAAAAAATGAAATATAATGATGAAAAACGAAACAACAAAGAAACAAACACCGCACGCAAGAATTATGTGCGAGTCGCGAGCGGTGACAAAACATAAAGCTAAATATAAAATGCTTAATCAAATAGTAAAACAAAAGCGCTGAAACACCTGAGGACGAACGAAGTGTGGAAAAAAGGAATTATGGATACATCTTGTTAATAACATGCAGTCGCTGAAGGGACGAACGCGCTCTCGGATCTTATCGCGAGTTATTAATTTTATTGTTTAAACGCACACGAGAAGCCCACGCCATGTGCTAGAGTGGACCACGACGACGCGGACGACACCTTCGTTGTGTTTTTGTTGTCACTAAAAACGCGAGACGCATCTTCGTCTCCTCGACTTCATCTCGGTTTCATCATCAACCATGTTCTCAATGAGCGTTTTCTTCATTCACAGCATCAATCGAATTGTGTGGTTTTCTTCGTGTGTTTCCGCTCTAGAAAAGCGTGGAAAAAGGCGCGTCTAAGATTTCACGGCCGATTGCGATCAACTTGTATCAATCGGAATATTTATTGATTGACGCAAAATGCGTCTTTAAGGCGGCCGCGGCGCGCACACGAGGAATTTTCGCATGATTTGCTCTCTTTGGATGAAACAACACACGATGCGCGATGGTGCGACTCTTCGCGCGCACGCTCGCAAAGTAAAGAAACTTGTTTCGCCTCAAACTGACCTGTCAATTCGCGTTGCGCGATTTTAAATCACGAACCACTTTGTGTGCAAATCGCTCGCCTCTTTCTCCACAATGCGCGCGAACACCTCACCTCCTTCGAAAACTTTTAGAATTTGTTTCCTCGCACCATAATCATATTTTACGTTGTTTGAAATTGAAATAGTTTTATTAGAATAAACAAAGCGTTATTAATATGTAACCAGACAGGTTAATAGCCAAGCGCACGCTAAACGACTATTATTAAAATGCTCTCAATACGAAAAAATTGAAACGAAGACTGAGAAGTCTAGTCGAACGTAGTTTCCTTCATTTCATTCGCTTTTTATGTTCGACCTTTGTAACACATACGAAATTGAGTGAGTAAATACAAAATATGCATGTGTTTGAAATGTCTCGGACTTAGAACGAGTGAGCACTTTGCTGTAATAAATCAGCGAGTACATTTTTAAATCCTTTTTATTCCGCCACGTCGTGGCTTTTCCGGCATTGAAATAATTGCAAAGCGTATTTGTGATTAATCGATTTGGCAAAAGATTAATACACTTTTTTATATTTGTCTAACTTTGTCTAAATTTTTATTCATTAACAGATTAAAATTTGATTTGTTATATCAATTAAAATTTTGAAGGAATTTCCTGTTTTGATTAACTATCAAATACGTAGGTAATTAAAAGTTTTAAAATATTTGTAACCTTCATCAAATTTCGGAGAAAAATTTCACTTTTTGTGAAAAACTAGAAAGCGAATTTTGTGTGTGGCACACTCAAAAGTTGCGCAAACAAAACGCAAAACAATTTGACATGGTGGTGGCGGTTAATTCTATAGGCGCAAATCAACGCACAGCCACGCCACACAGACTAATTGTAATGCATCTGCAAGCGGCGAAAACTACAACAACAAATGCAACAAGAGCAGGTATTTGCGCATAAATAGCAGCAAAACGCAACGTTTACAAACAAACAGCGGGTGGGCGTCTTTTCCACTTCTATTTTCTCTTTTCCTATTTATTGGAGGCGCTTAAATTCCGCAACTACTTCAAAGCGTTGCTAACTAGCATAAAACTAAACGAAAACAGAAACCATTTATGGCCTAAATGTCATTTTATGCATTATCATTTTAATACCTATTTAGTACGTAGGTATCCAAAAATAGTAAAAAGTAGCTGTTGATAACATTTAATTTATGTCCACGTTCCAAGTATTTATGCATTATAATAGCGAACATCCGCTTTGGTGTTTTGTTTTAGTTGGGCATTTTCCGAATGTATTTTAATAGTACAATAAATTATATTCGTGAGGGTTATTATGAGACTTATTAGGCTGATAAGAATACGCCATGAGGCATAACAAAACGCATTCGTACGCGTTGGATACATAATAATTAATAAATTATCTGCATTGTAGCGTTTTGTTTTACATATTATTTAAATGCGTCCACTCACTCACTTATTCACTTATGATATTAACAACGAAATTTGTATTTAGTTTTCGTATGCGTATTTAAATTCGTATTTAGAAATGTTTGTAAGTGTATTTTTGGATCGTAAACGTCTATTTATAATGGGCGTTCATTTAGTCGGAAGCAAAAGCTTTTGACTTAAATATTTTAAGGCTCTGCCGCTAATGTTAAACGATGAACTATTATTACATGCATAGCATTCTTTTGTTTTCAACGTGAAGAAGGAAAAAGAGATTAATTAATGCTAACTTTGATTGCAAATTGACAGTAAACGTAATTCAAGCCTGTAAACAAAGCGGGGGGCAGTAGCAAAATGCCGCCAACCAACAACCGCCACACAGAGCGCATTGAGTGCGCTCGCAGTTCAATCTTTGATCACATCAGTGGCGGCGGGCAGTTAACCCCTTTTATAACCCGTTTTAACCCTGCTATTTATTTATGCATGGCCGAGTATAACAGACACCCTTCTAATGAGATTATGATACACGCTCAATACACACAGTGATACGCATGCGCGCAGGCATGTAATGTAAATACCATGGGGGCGCGTTTCGACTAATATAAAATATTAGGCAAAAGGGTTAATATACGCAACAACCCTCCAAGCACAAAATGGCGTCCGGTGATTAATAATGGCGCAATGAATCCCTCGTTTGTACCGCCTCGTTTCGCGCTCAACTGGAGAAATGAAACAATTTTTGTTATTCTGTTATGGGCGAAGGACGAGAGTGATTGACATGACAGGACCACCGGAACGGCGCAGCGTTCACACTCATCATGCGCTCATCATGTTATTGTCAATCAACTATGCGGCGCGCGCGCGTTCGCAAGAAGCGACTATTAAATACGAATTATGTAATATTAATTCCTATAAGAAACGCACGACCGTAGCTCGCGCGCGCGAGCTACCAATATCTTCTTTATTGTCTCGCAGCGTCGTCGACGACGTCGATTTTTACGAGCGTGCACGCACGCAAAAAGTGCGCGAGATCAAAACGCACCGCGCTCACCAATTACGTCGCAATCGCAACGCAAACGCAAACTTTATTATAGCGCATCCAGCAATCGCTATCCTGTTGCTTTGCGTGTTTGCATTTTTTCCACGCGTGTGTTTCTTTATTTATTGTTACCGAGTACGACCGAGAATGTTTAGTGCAACTTGGAGAAATTGACAACAAATTATGAGGCTTTGTATCCGATGCTCATTCATCATCAATTAACTGTAGTTTCCGAACAAATTTAACAAAAATATTTCAAAATTTAATCGTTGATATTGCGACGTCTTACGCTTCTTTACATCTCCTCGAAGAAGTTCAAAGAGTGAATGGCGTATTTTTTAAGCAACCAGCAAACTTTTTGCAATTTCTTCGGCATGCAACGTTGGCATTCGTGCCGCTGACAGATGCAATTAGTGATGTACTTTATTTTTATGTCACTTGCTCTCCACGACAACGAAGCAGCGAGAAAATTTTATAAAAAATAACTACAGAAAAATTTCAATTGCTTGAATTATTTTTCAACAATTTAAAAAATTCTATATACAAAATTGAAATAGCAACATCAATTGAATGTGTTTGTTAAATTGAAGAATTCAGAGGTTAATTTCTAATTTTACTTCATAGTTTTACTTGCAATTGAAGCACTTGATTGGCGCGTTTAAGTCGAGTAAGCGACGGTAAAGCGGCCAAGTTAAGCGCGATCAAACCGTTCAATCATCACGCAAAGACTTGAAACGGGAGTGAAACACTTTTTGGCCGACTGCCATTTACCTTAACCACTCATGCTTTTTGACTATTAAACTTGTTCATTTTTGCTTTTTTAATTTTAGAAATTACTTTCTTCCATTGACAATGCAATAATTTGTATTATTTGCATGGCAAGAGTTTTTAAATTAATTTTTAGAAAAACTTTATTGAACAGTCCTTATGTAGGACCTTTTGAGTCAAGTAAAAGTCATCTAAAAGTATAGAAAAGCCAGGTATAATAATACGCTATCGTCATTTGGCGATCACAACATATTACATTACAGCCGTGTGCAGCATTAATAAATAATAAATACGAACGGCGAAAAAGATAGATAAACTTATACTCCATAAGGAACACGGTGAGGTATACGGGGGAACGAAGCGTGCGACATAACTTTTCATTTTTCCCGTTTTGCGCTCGCTTGGTAATCTGAGGACGATCTCGTCGTCCAGCCGTGTGTTGTGTGCTGTTTTCTTCTCGTGTGTCACGACGCATCGCGATGACAGCGCGCACAATTTCTCTTCACATTCGCGTGTTTGCTTCCTCCTTCTTGGCGAGCGCGCGTTGCAGCCGCATTACGATTATTAATCATAACTTTACGCCGGGGATGGCACTTACCGATTGTGGGTACTGCAGATGTCGGCGGCAGCGGCGGCGGCGCGACTCCTGCAGGAAGATCATCGTCGTCGGGCAGTCTGCTCGGTCTGGCCTGCTTGCGTCGCGACATTGTCGTTTGTTGTTACGCACTCCTCATTGATGATAAGAGCGATGAACAAACTTTGCACTTGTCGGGTCAAAGAGCAGCACTGTTTTTATTGTTATGAGTCCTCTTTCGTGGGAGTTCCATCAATAATAAACTTGAACGAAAGTTTGCACTATTGGCTAACTGAGACACATTTTAGTTGCACTTGATGTTTGTTGCTGGCGAAGAGTTGTTGTTTGGTTCTTGCGAAGAAAAGCGCGCACTTTTAGCACTAGTTGCGACTGAGTCGAAAGCGCGCGCGTTTGTTGCGCGTCGGCGGTGGTGGCGGCGGCGGCAACGGCAGCGACGCTTCGCATTCGTCGGCGGCGCGTCGGGTTATGATATGCGCGGTTCGCGGACGCACGCAGGAAAGGCGCGAGTTATGATGAAGTGCTCATATCCGGCTGGCTGATGATTGGCTGGCGCACGCAACACAGGTGGACGTGCGAGCTCGACGGCGCCGGGATGCTGTCTGTCGCTGGCGACGCTCGTGTGGTGGGGGTTCACGACGCTCCGGGGCGGGCTGGCAGGCGCCGACGCTACCCTCGGCGTGCGTCGGACGCACTCGCCGCGACGCCCGTCCTTTTCGTGGCCGTCGCGGTGCGGCGCCTCAAGTCCTCCTTATCGCGCCGTCAAGCGCCGCCGCCAGCGATGATAACAATGATAATGATGATGATGATGATGCTAGTGATGATAAGCTCGAATGTATCCTCCGACTGTATGCACAATCACTGTCCATCGTTCTCAATTTCACTAGTTCAATTGTTATTGTTTGAAAAGTCCGCACACAGCACAAGGATAAGAAGAGTAAGTAAGTAGTCTTTCAATGGCAATAATCAAATAACGTTTAGCGTGCGGCAACGACGCGAAGTTTGCGTGGGCGAATGTTGTGACAGCGACGGTGAATGAGTGACTGACGCGCGCTCCGAACGCCGGGCTTGACTACGAGAAGGTGACGCGAGGAACGTCCCCGGGCCCGCCTCTCTTGTTCACCTGGTGTACCTGGTTCTCCTGGTGTTTGTGTGGAATCGATTGCAACGTGCTTGAATGAAAGTGTGTGCGTACGTTTCGTACCAATTCACCTTGGTGTACCACCATCCCTACCATTTACCATCATCGTTCAACACACGCCGTACCATCAAGTATTAAACAGAGATAGGAAACCGCGACCGCCGCATCGCGGAGGACCATACACCATGGAAGCGTTTAACGTGCCCATAACGACTCGTAAATGATTCGATTCGTGTTGTGTGTATTACAAATTGATGAACTTCAACCATACCTTCACTCGAGGTAAACTCAAATACTATGTAGATCAATAATATAAAGCCTGACGCAATTTTTAAATTTCGTATTAATTACTTAATATTCACACGATAAATTGTTTGTGACGTAAAATAATTTAAATTTATTCTTCCTAATTTTCAATAATTTCCATTTGTTTTAGATTATGGAGATGTTATAGTCAAAGTTTGTATTAATTGATTAAGATTTATGTGATTTTAATACATCAGAAAAGTCAAATTTTCATTAAAAATTCAGCACGTCATAATTTCAGGCAAAATTTTGGTCTTGACATAATTTAAACCACAATTTATGGCTAATTAAATATATATTTTTTGTTATTAATAAAAACATGATACTCCGTTTTAAATATGGTATAATTAATGATTTTAAAATGTTAATTTTCGAGTGACGAATAAATTTTAGAGTTTGTTATATCTTCACAACAAATTATAAATTCTTCTAACTGTGAGAAAAGATGCATTTTGGCTTCAAATAATTTTAGTCCTTGCAGGATAAAATTGAGAAACTTCTCCTGAAAATACAGCGCTTGTTCTGATTTGTTTTGATCTTATATTAAAATCAAACGTCATGTCATGTCTGAAATTCACATCACTTATAAATACCAAAATGCAAGATACATTTTCCTATTGAGTGAGCGAATAAGTAGTCCTCCGAAAATTCCCCTTTCTGCATTCGCTACACACACTTTGGCAGAACGAATTCCTCGATGTCCACGCGCACATGCAATGAGAGTATGTGGCGTAGTGTGGCGGGCTGGAAGGTCGCTCAGGAGCGCGAGGCAGCCGAAGGCTCGCGAAGACGGCCAATAAATATGTCAGCGTGTGACACGCTTGTCCTGCGGACATGCAAATCTCCACATTTAATATGATGCTATATGATGATATTCGGAACGTAAATGCCACCGCGTACAACGCGCACGAGAAAGAGAAAATATCCCTTTGCGAAGAACAAATAAATATTATTGGATGCGTGCAAACAATGTGTGTTCCTTTATTTGCGTGACATTTCTGCGATTGTGTTTGTATATATTGTGCGAATGCGTATGTAGAAAAGCCATTTGGAAAAAATGTATTTCTTTGGTATTTGAAGTCAACGACGACGACGAGGACGACGACGACGACGACGGCAACCAAGAAGAAACGCGGGGCAAAAGTGGAACGGGAAGGAACTATGACAGTCGGGTGATCGTAAAGCAGCAACATGTGCAGTCGCGCGATGACAGATACATAATATTATTATGGAAATATTAATACCGGTCGCTTCTTCTTCTTGTTGGCTGTGCGCGCATTGCAGCGGAGCAAAGAAAGAAACCATAAATTTTGATTGTTGCTCTCCGGCTGCCGTTGTCGCTCCGATATGTCGTGGCAATGCTTCTTCGTTTGTTTCTGCGCGGACTGTGGCTACCACGATGATGGTACCACGTCATGTGCGCAGCTCTGAGACAATAAAGCGAATACCTTCGCAGCAGTGAAAGGCCCATCATAAATTATCAATTATAAATTCCGTGTATAAAATATACGCATTTTTATCATATTTTTTCTGCCCGCCAGCAAGAAATAATATTTGAGGAGTACTGCGTTCGGAACAGTATCCCAGCTCAACGGTAGGGCATGAGAGCACTCGCACGAAATCCAGTTTCTTGGCTTGTTTGTTTGGAAAAGTGAACATAAATCTGTATACACGCATTTATATGGCGCGCGACTTCTTCGACCATCCAATTAGATGGAGTTTTTGGGCGCGCTGCTCTCGCGCATTGAGATGACAACGAACGACCTTCCTTGCGCGTCGCGGAGAACAACCCAAAATCGAAAAAGCGAAAAAGGTAGCTAAGACGTCGAATGCCCAATAAGCTCGCCCGATAAACAAACGTAAGACGGCTCAGCGATTCACGTGTCCGTCATGCGGACGAAGAGGACGAAGACGATGCGTTTGAATGCACGTACCGAAGGCAGACTCGCGCTTCAATAAACATATTGTGGCGGCTCATTATCGAACGCGTCTAATACACAACGAATTCAACCGAATTATTACAGATTAACAACTGTCTGATTGAGACCGAGAGAATTTTTGGTTTTCTGCATTTCTCGTTTTGCTGGATGTTTTATTGAAATTGTAACGAATTGTTGTTTTCTCTTTGTTCGAGTCGAATGCAAAAAACTCTCACACAAATTTAAATGTAGCAGCTATTACCAACTTCTGTATCCACAATTTAAGTGGATTCCAATTTTATTTCGTATACAACTGAAACAATTGTTCGACTGAACAACAAAAAAAAAGATATGTATTTCAAATGAACATCTAATTTAATAATTTATTGCTTCCGGAATTTATCAAGTCTTTGTCCTAGAATGGAATCTATTTGCATTTTAGTTCCAAAATAGAAACACATAAATATTTATGACGTCGTCAACATTTTGAATTAATTTTGTGCAGTGAATTAAGAATGTTTAATATTTCGAAATTGTTAGCGAGGGTAAAAATTAATTTGCGAAAAGTATTAAGAGTGAAACAAATCAATTGATGCGTTTGAATTAATACAACTTCCTGTCTTCTGCTTTATAAAAACCGCTTTGTTGCCGATTCGTTCGTCTGGTGATGCGATGCAGCAAGATAGTAAAACTGAATGAATGTGAATGAATAAAATAACGTGATGACGTGTTAAAATTGAATGAAACCAGTCGAAAACGGAGAAGAACGAGCCATCAAAAACAAGTCGCAGGTTCATTTACACATTTTCTTGCCCAAAAAATTTATAAAAACCGAGAACTCAACAACCAAGCAGCAAACAGCTAAAAAGTGCCCAAACTGCGATCAACCATGACCATAGTGCATGATAGTTTGACTGACTGTACATGCATTTTAAACAAGTCATCCTGTTCCACAAAAAAAGCTCATAGTTAATATAATACCTACAATATTAGTAAAAGTGCCTAAAGTTTATAAAAATTCCACTATTAAAATACTTACGTAATTCATTCAATAATATCGAGACTATTGTTTTAGTTTTTCCCAGAACCAAGGAAAAAACCTATTTGAGAATATCATCAAAGCTAAAACTAACAGCTAAAAATAGGTAAAAAATATAGAAAACTTGAAAAGTTGAAATGTTGAAAAACGTAAGAAAGGTAAAATCAAGTTTTGAGTGCACTCGTCATTGAGTGATAGAAGGAGAGGGATGCGTATATGTTTATTAGATTGGGACCGCAATAAATTACAATTGATTAGGATTTTTGGTGTGATTATATCTGACGATTGTCTCTGAAATGAGCCATAAATAATGGCCCTATATTTTACCTGCGCGCACGTATTTTCTTCGTTTCGTGGCCGTCGCGATGCGTTGTCGTCGTGCTGCTCTTCAGACATCGTTATTGTCATCGTCCGCACTCCGGATATTTGCCTTTTACGAAAGTGCTTTTAACAAACAAGCTCTTCACGACTTTACGAAAAATACGGAAAACTAAATCAAAATGTTGTTTTTTATTTTGACACATTTTTCTTTGCTTTCTTTTGTTTTCTTTCTTTAGCCCAGACGTTATTTTGTGGACATTTTTCAACCTGCCAATTTATTAAAATAAAATATCGGCATATTAATTCACACACTTAAAAATAATCATCAGTTAGCTAATGAAATAATTAATAGCTTTACTAACGCAATTCGCTAACACATAATATAAAGGTAGCAATAATTAAGCTTCAATTAAATTAAGGGAATCATCAAACATTGGTATAAATGCGGGCAGTCTAATGATAATTATGCCAAGTACATTCTGAAAATGTGAAAAGCCAAGTGAAGAAAGACCAAAGTTATGAGTGCAGGGCACGTTTATTAAGCTGATATATTTAATTGCATATCGCGTATCGTTTTGTTGCGCACGAAATCCATAGAATTCGTACGGAAAACCGGGCATAATAATGGTAGACGTATTCAATATGCATCAAGCGTTTTCATTTGATCGCGAACAACTAATAAACTTTTTGCGCGCAACGCAAACAAACACCAAACGCTCTTCGTACATTCGAGAACTCATTCCCTATTTATGTCCAATGCTTCAGCGTGAATTTTACGACTGACAAAATGCAATACAATGCGCCGTGTGGCATTGCTGTTTATAACTCACCAGTTGCAAGTGAACGAAGAGCCTCTTCCTTGCCCCTTTCTCATTATAACTAATTGTTCAAATGCAGCTACAAAGTGTATTTCTATTCAAATAGCATACATTGCAAGTCAAGGTACACGCTGTAATAGTTTAAGTGAGCCATTAATCATTAACACTTTCGCAAATATCTTTTCTACTTTTTGAATGCTCCACATGTATTTATGATCTAACATTTCTATGCCTTACAGGTAGATCTTAAAAGCACAGGTTTTGTGTATGTTGATGCTGAGATGCACCTTTAGCAAGCGTAAAATATGCTACTTTATAATAGCAAGAAGAGCACAAAATTTATTGAGGTGCAGAACGTGTTATGCTTTACTTCAAATTGCTTTTCATGACTTTTGCTCTGCTCGGTTAAAAGCTAAAATTACTGGAACGCCGTTGGAGGTGTACGCAAAGGGATGAAAAATTATTTAACGAAAACTTTTTACGTGTGGCTCTACAAAGAGTTGGAATTTTACAAAATTTTCTATAGACTCCAAAACTTTCTAATTTTTCTTCAAACAACCAACAAATTTCAGAATAACATACCGGTAATTCTTTGCTAGATATTGCAATTTAATTTTGACCTATAACGCTATTTTTTAATGGTTTAAATAAAAAGTTAGATTTATTAATAGAAATTTAAAATTTATAAGTGTAAAACATCAAATTCTAGAAATGTCACATTTTTATCCTCAAAGGTTAAATTCGGTAGCATTTGATATATTAATTAATAAATCAGAAAATAACAAGTTGTTCAATAAACTTTAACAACAAATGCAAATCAAAAATTCCTAAATTTCGGATTTTGAAAAACAGAAAACATATTTATAAAACTCCACCAAAAAATATCTTAGTAGTACAACTGCTTCGCGTCTTCTTGGTAGCACTCAAGACCACACCGCAAGAAGTCGCCGAGCGTTCTTTTCTTCTCTCTCAATTGAACGCATTAATGACCATTCGATGTTTGCTATAATTTATTAGCAGGCGTTCAGTGAGCGCAATGCAGTCGCACTGAAAATTAAGAAACCTCTGGACATCTTGCTTCTTGTGTTGTCTGCGCGCTCAGCTCCAGCGTTTGCCTTGTGCGCTTCTTGCGCTTTGATTCGATTTTAATTTATGCCAACGTGACAGGGTTTTTATTTTTCCATTTTTAAAAATTTAAATGTCGCATTTAGATATAAGTAATCGCATTGTAACACGTCTTTTCTCCTTTAAGTAAAGTGAAATCCAAGCGCACTAAAGTAACGCATGATGACGATCGTGTGCGTAATCATTAACACAATTTTAATTTAAGAGCTTTTTAATTAACATTGAAAGCACTTACACGGCCTGCTTAACATACTTAATCAATAACGATTCAATGCCCATGTGCCGAGTGTGGAATTTATGTGTGTTCTTGCATTATTTAAATAATAAAAATTACGCGGCGATTGTGCTAAATTATTACATTTTGTTCACGTGAAATACACACATGAAATGACGAAAATTTACGAAAATGTGCGATTTTGAGTTGAAATTTATGCAGTTTTACGACGTTTTCAAATGCAAATCGCATCGCGATGCGAGCGAACAATGAAGGAAAAGTCGAAACGAGGCCGAAACTTATATAAACACTTAATCAGCAACAGCATGCTACTGAAGTGCACATTTGCATGGTATCAATGTGCATTTGCGAGGAAAAATCGCGACGCATTGAAATAATATTGTTTGTATGCAAATAAAACGCAATTATTTTTATCGGGTACATGCAATCAGACGTTATTAGAAAAGAGTTATTAATCTTTCGTGTGCCGTTTACGAAATGCATGCGCATTGCGTTTGTTTATAGATCATTATCGATAAATCATTATTTCCATGTTACGCTCAGTAGCAAAGAGGTGATAATCAATTCGGTGTTTTTGCTGTTTTCTTCGCTTGTTTCGTTTCGAGTGAATATGGATTAGAAAAAGAACATAAATAGAATGATTTCCAATTTGTAGTTGATTCTTGAAGATGTGGCATAATACAAAATAGTTTGCTAAATGCGTGCACAAAACACGGTGCAGAGATCGAGTTGCTCATTATACAAAAAACGCGTTTCGATCGATGAATAATAAGAGCGACATTCGCATCCCTCTTGACAGGTTTATTGCAAGTGACTTAACATCATTTAAATTCGCAGACTTGCTTTGTGTCATTCTTAAACTACGGCCTCAAAGCAGGTCCAGCATGCAAGTAGCGAGTTAAAATATTGAAACGATAGACAAAAATCGCTCCTTGCAAAGCTATTTTAACGAAGAACTTAGAACAGCGACACTCATAAATATAAAATTTAATTTAATCTCGCTTTGCAAACAATTTGCGACAAATCTAGCAGTCAATAAGCATTTAAATCCATAATTTATTCTCGAAAGCAATAATACACCTTAATTAATCCTTATCGGTAAATAACATTCGTGCAACGCAGAAGAGAAAAAAACGGCTTGAAACAGTTCAAACACAGATGCGAATGCTGCAACTAGGCAACAGCTGGAAGCGGCCGAACAAATTAAGCATGCAATTAATATTGTCAACATTGTAATATGCGCGCGTTCGAATAGTGTTAATTGCAATTTGTCCATATTAGCGCACACACGCATTGCCAATAAAAGGCGCGTTTGCGCGTAAAAGTGCGAGCACGTTAATCAAATCGATCGCAACGCATATTTTGCGAGAGCTGCGGTAAAACAAATTCATATAGCCGCGGAGCGCGGACACAGATATGGGGCGAACAGGACTTTTACGTCAAATTCGCTGTTACCGTTAAACGCGAACTGCAATAGAAAAACGTCGAGTCAGCGATGAAAAAATAGCAACTTATGCTTTTTAATAGAGGCGCTTTTTAGCCAGTCAGGTAATTCCCAATAGAGAGTGAAAAATTATGGGAAATACCGCTTTATTTTTATATTTGTTCTATGGATTTAGTAGCGCCATATTCAACGACTTGTTGCCTACTTTTATGAGCATAAAACGTATTGTGTGACTTTTCATTTCTTAATATGTAGTCATCATAGTCATAAAGGCGACCTTCATCATGGAGAAAATTATTTTTTAAGCGCTCTAAACAGGTGAATACGCAGCCGTTTTTGGGACGGGATTTATTTATAAAGAAGCTTCAATAACATTGCTACTTACTGTTTTTTCTAAACTTGTTAGAAAATTGATGACTAAGAATTATTATTAGGGTAATAATTAACGAGTTAACAAGCGTACGTAGTTGTTGCAGAATTCGATTAATTAGTCCTATAAAAATGTTGTCGCAATAAAGTGCGAAATTGTTAAACTAAATTTCCTGCAGGTTCTTCCACGAACTTCCCAAGCCATTGGACATGCAATAAACTCATTTATCGCATTTATTATTCTGCTTGCAAAGTCAATAAAATTATAATCACATATCGAAGAGGCGCGCAGCACGAAGGAAAGTTGAACGCAAGAAATTCATGCACGTTTACGCGCTTGACCCGTTATTTATTTGTCATAAATAAATATGGCATAGTTGTACTTGCAACTCGCGCGCGCGAGAGCCTAGCACAACAAAAATGCTAATCATAATCACGTCGCGTCTCTCTAATAATAATAACGATCGCAATAATAAGCATCATGAGTCAAGGAAGAAGCATCGGTCAGGTGCATTCCACCTTTCTTGTGGTTCCCACAATATTCAATATTAGTTTAATATTCACTTGTCGTTCAGTCTTGTTGCTACTGTGCGTGTTTACACATGTAATAATTGTTAATGTTATTATGGTCACTGGTCGCGTTCGATTATTACGTTATATTCACCTTTCGCAAATATTTTTGAGCACTTAAAAATGAGGTCAGTTTAATTTGCAGTTATATGACTTTTCAAGAAATTCAGAGGTTTTCGCTCAAGAAATTCAAGAAACGAGCGCTTATTCCCTTCTTTCTACCCTAAACGTATTCATGTATGATTCTCGGTCATCGAGGGGATGGACATGAAGGTATAATTTCCTAAGAACATAAAGAGAATACGCTGATGTGCGAGACGATGATGCGGGGAAGGGAAGTTTTATATGGATAGCAGGAGTATGTGTCCATGTGCAAAGGACTCGGACATCCCTCGGGAGCCTTAAAGAAATTGCCGATGTATGAGTTTCCGATTTGTTACGTGCGAGCCGCTCGGACGAGATGAGTTCGCACTCTGCACGGAAGCACAAGCTATAGTTCGCCGATCAAACATGATTGTGTCATACAATCTATTGAGTCATATCAATTGCTCGAATGCCTATCATTTTCTCACTCAAGTGGATTTCCGCAAGGGAGACGTTTATGTCAAATTTTTCGGGAGAAATGAATCAGTGTCAAACTATTTCATCATTCGCAAATTTTGTTCTTGGAGGAATTGACACAAAATCGCAATCCACTTGAAGCCACCGAACGCTTCGTCGAAAATAAGTAGTAAGTACCTACGTATTGAATAGATAGACATCCGAACGCTAGATAAGTAGATAATGCAGTGAACAACGTAAATCCATAAAATATTTATGCGGAAATCTCCCAAGAGAATCAGATTATGACGGGCTCTCTAGCTCACTGCATGCAGTGATAAAATAAATTCTTCCATCACAACAGGACACATACACTAAACTTGTATCAAAACTCACTCAAAATTCCAATTTCAATATTTTATGCAATATCGTTTCATCAGTATTGATGAAATAAAATAAATGACTAACCCTGACACCTTCGGAAGATTAAACTTGCAAGCGTTTAATCGAGAGGGGTGGCGTATTTCAATTAATAAAAGTAAATAAGTAAAAAGAGCGTGGTGCAAACATATAAAAAAGTAAGAGTGCGGGCGGCGGCGATGTGCGAACGACAGCTGACCCTCCCTTTCAATAATGCAAAACGCCGACACATGCATTTCATTCATTCATCTCTGGAGAAGAGCGACCGAGAACACATTGCCCATTTTGTATCACATCTCATCCATACTGTCGACTAGCTATCTATCGAACACATACTGCCATCAAATATATGCGAATGTATAAGTTATATCTGCTTCTGGTCCGCAATAAACTCTAACAATTATGGGAAGTGTGCATATGACAATGGCACTCGTATACACATTCAAAGCCACCCCCGCGTGCCAAAGGGCCCAAAGCCGTTCGTAATCCTTCTATATGCATGCATCTGTATTAACATGAATCTACAATATGATACAACACATATAGGGTGACAATAAATACATTGAAAAATCATTAATAAATTTACCAATGCCATTTTGGATTTTATGCTGTTTGAAAACACTTTGTATAAATTTAAACTGCTCACGATAAAGTGTCGTAGATATCACCCTTCTTCATCATGATTGTCACATTCAAACGAGAGTGAAGACGAGGAAGAGAAGGGATGCGATTTTAATATTTAGATTGGTTACACCTTTTATGTGTAAAGGAAATAATTTCGAAGCATATTTACCCCTCATTGCACTGCTAACAGGCAAACAGCTAGCTACGACTTTATCATTTCGTGAATGTGGCTGGCGTAGAGGCGGCTGAAGCAACCCCCTCGGTGTTTGTTTAGAACACTTGTTCCTTTGACGCGCAACTCGCGCGTTCGCTTATTGTCGTTAGCGATTGACTGTACACGCGTTTAAACACAAACAAAATACATATATGTATTGTGAATACGCGTTGCGAATTTAAATTATACTTCACGCGCCGCTCGCAATCGTTTTAAGTGTGAAATTAAGGCCAATAGAATACGCGTATGCATATATTGCGCACATCATCCCTCTTCCCTCAGGAATATTGCCAACGAGGAGGGTTGTAGTTTAATTGTCAGCTTAGACATATTTGATAATTTCACGCTTTTCATTTTGTAATGGCTTAATTTATTTTATTTGGGTTATAATTAAACAGCTTGAGGAGACCTATTTTTCGTGAATATTTCTTTTGACTTTTACTTTTATTACGTAACAAACGAAATGATTGCAAGAGTTTAGCAAATGTGTAAACCTTGAGAAAACTAAGCCGAAAGTTGAGGGCGCAAATGAGAAAAAGTTTGCTTCTTGATAAATCTCGTTGGAACGATATTCGCACAGTTTCGAATGAATCGCGCATGCATGGTCCGGGGGATTTTCGAACATTTGCTATTCTGGCAGCGGTGGCGGCAACGACGGCGGCGATGGAGCATTAGAAAAATGCCCGCCGCATGCTAAGAAAAAAGTTGTTCGTCGGCGTTGTGCACACACATACACTACTTGGGTAATTTTCGTTCGCTTCATTTTCGCTTTATGCTAGAACAGAACGCCCAATGCGCAATGTCGTTGATGAAACCGTAGTTCATTGAGAGGAGAAGCAGTCCAAGGAGAAGACGCAGAAGAAGAAAAGCGCCGTAGCCGCATTATATACACTTTTACTTTTATTGTGCGACGTGTTATACAAGTTGAACAGCAGCAGTGCTTTGCGAAAACGCATTTTCTATCAAACTATAAAAAGAGGGTGGATTTAATTGCACTATCAGTGTGTGCGCATCAGATTTCCCTTCAAGACGTTCGGCACTCATTCGTGCTTAGTTTATACATGTTTTCATGTTCAATGATTGCGCTTCAAAGTTAGTTCTAGCCTTGGCTAGAAATTTTACGTTGTAGTAAATAGTAAATAGGCTTTTATGCGAAGAAATAAAATACAGGCCATTGTTCCAGCGCGTTTTTTTCAAACAGATTTTATACGTAAAGTTGAGTTAATTAAATTACTCTTTTCACACGATTTGTGCATCTGTTTGCCGTATTGATGCAAGAATGCCACATTCGCTGATGGCACGTACACGAAATTTGTGAGTTTTACGACATCATGCGTGGATGTTTCCCACTCGCGTGTTTGCTGGGACAAACAACTAAATTAGTCGTTTCGGATTCAAAATGTATTTAGGAGATTCAATATATTACCGAAAAAGTGTGGCTTATTTATTCAGTTATTTATTAGTGCACATTTCGATTGATGCGCGAGGAATACGAAATCAGCTTTAGTGACGTGACCAAAAAATGCTAAAATTTCAAAATGACTTGAATGCCAATTTAAGCGCCACATTTAGCGAGAATTTTATTCAATAATCTAAAAACGGATTTCCTTAAACGTTGATTAATTCTGAAATTCACTCGCGTTTATTATTTTTGAGCACCCTCGTGAAACATTTACGAAAGCTCTTCATTCGTTTGCCCGCTAGGCAAGACGCTTCAACTTAATCTTCATCATCGCCAGTCGCAAGAATAACGTCGAAGAAACGTACCAAGAAGTAATACAAGAATGAAAATAATATTGTGAATTTCTGCCTTGGCTCGGGAATAAAAATATCCCGAAGCGTTTTATAAGAGGAGGGACATTAAAGCAAAACATCTTTTCTTAAAATCAAATTTCGATGAAAGAATTTCGTAATATGAGACGATAATAGCATTAATTAATGCTGCTTCTCAATTAATTGGGTTCTTCTTACTTTTCCTCCTAATTCTGCCCTCGGGCTATAGAGTGTTATTAATCAATCTATTAAACAAAAAATTGTGGTGTTTAATTACAGCGAGTTATTTCAACTTTTCCATTATTTTGCAAACTTTCTGCGGTCTTATTCATTAGAGAATAATAGAAACTGAGGAAAGATTTCATGCATAACAAAGAATGGCCGAGGAGTTTGCTATTCGCTGAGCGTATATAAAAAGAAATAAGAAAAAACAATTGTAATAAAGAAACCGAGCGCGAATTAAGTTATTGCTGGCTTATGACTGAGGAAGGATTCACTCATTGCATTACGTTATTTGTGCTTCTTACATTATTAGCATACTACTCGGAATGGCACTAATTGCACCTCGTTTGTTCACTGTAAGCATGACGACTACATTTGAAATTATAAGTAGTTTAAGTATTACTGGGTATTACAAACTTTAAACTTACTTCCAATCCGTCTTAACATTGAGCGACTTGTGAAATTGAGACTTGCTAACTTTTTATCAAGACGTTGAAGAAAGAATTTTGCCAAGTTTACTCCAAGAAAAAAATATCACTTCCTATTTGCACATAAAAGTATTTAATTTTTCTTTACCTTTCGTGAATAGAACGCTATGCTAATTACAATTAATTACAGCGTATTCGCGTTTATTAAAACAAACGAAATTCTCTGTTATATCAGACCTTTAAGAATAAATTCCGTCAGTCCATTTGTCAATGTCAAATTTAATTTTTCACTGTCTCATAAACAATACCGACATTTGTTTTATTTCCAAATAATTAATTCTTGGATTTCATGCGAAAATAATTATATTGAGAAAAAAAAACAATTTATATGAACAAAACAACATGAAAACGCAGTGAATCAGCAGGATGCACCCTTCGTATTGGGGTTGGATGAAGACGTCAAAAAGCGTAATTAACTCCAAGCAATCGCATATAATCAGCGAAGAAAAAAGGCCATTCATGAGCGAATGAATGAATGTAAAAGCGCTGCGTCGGGAAAGAAGCAGTCAAGGAAAAGTAAAAGAGCGAGAAGCCAGCGGATGGTCCACCAGAAAATGCAGTGCGGGGGCGGCTGGGGCTGAAAGGGTCGTCTGCCGAATTTCCTGCTTGCCCCGCACACAATGCACGGCCCGTCGCGGCAGGGCAGGTAAGGGGTTAAATTATTTTGCACCCTTACAGATTTCGCATTCGGACGCTTAACTTTTTATGCACTTTGCGCCCGCTTTCATTGCGTAATTTATTCGAAATCTTGTCGTTGTGATATACGTAAAGAAAAGGGGTTGAAGTTTGGGGTTATTCTTATTTCAACTGATATGTTTATTAAGATTAAAAACTGAAAAATAGCAAACTAGCACTTAAACATTAAATTTTTATGAAATGAAATAAGAAATGGAAGAAGTCCGATTTACTCGTAGAATTAATTTAATTAAAACGATAAATTTCGATAAAGTAGGAAATTTCCGGCTTCAATTTGAACGATCTATCTTCACCCCTCAGGAGTACTTTCTTGAGAAGCTGGAAAAAATGGCAAAAAATGAAAACGAAGAATGAATCTCGGCCTTCGCGAAGAGGGCGGCAAATGTTCAAATTGATTTCTTTTCCTGGCTGCAGTTGAAAGTTCTTCAATTAAAAATCTATCTAATGACTTCTATATGTTTGCATACATAGCGCAAAAAATGCTGTTTTGATTGCATTCATTCGCCGACTCATTCACAAGACTTTGCTCAAAACTATTCAGCAATGCAAAGCAAGGACGAAGAAATGAATAAACGAAGTCTTAGGGTAAAGAAACGCGCGTGCACTTTGACTTGAGGTGGTGCATTCATTTAAGATGCATTTTCATTAGTTGCTAATTGAAAATGAGCACAAATTGCACCGTCTCGCTCGGCAAACTGCGTCTTCTTTTCAATTTTACTCCCGTTTTATTGAGGTTTGAAATGTTACGCAATCTCCGCAATGGCTAATGATAAATAATGATAGTAAGAAGGCGCACGCGCTCTAAGGAGGATAGCGTTTGCAATCAACGCGCGTGCTTGCTGTGCTTATTTCGTATAGAGAGGTCAGTAAATACTAATTACGTGTGTTCGTCATTAAAATTTGAACAAAGCCAAGATTATCTGCTACTCATGGAGATGAAGAAACTGACTTTAAGATAAACCAATGTTTTTAACGTTGGGTAAATATTTTTAAAAGAAGTAGAGCGATCCTTAAGATATTTTGCTTATCTTTCGAATTGATGATGCAGTTAATTTTTATACGTAGATATCACTCTGAATTCGATAAAGTTATTAGGGAATTTCATAGCTAATGAGACACGAAACGTCATTAGTAGATCCTGAAGGAAATGCTCATCAAGTTACATGCATTTGGGGCCAATTTTTGTTCTTGGGGAGGCGGAATGTGATTAGTGCATATGATGTGGACGCCGCACACGTAAGTATATCGAAAATACGCTGGCATGCCGAAGAACAATAATGATAGCAGTGATTAAATGGCCTTCTCCTTCTTGTTCTTCGTCAGGGGTGTCAGTCACATTTCCTTGCTTCACGCGGCTGGCCGCTTGTGCGCGATTTGCGGATGTGGAGATAAATGAGTGACAGGTCTTCGAGTTCCCAGTGGTGTATTTATATAATGATAGAGCTGTGGAAATACGAGTGAGCAAGAGTCAAGTCGATGGTGGCGAGTGCACAGGGTCATAACCTGATCCTTGATCTGTTGTACGGTATAAACTCACACGCGCACAAGCGGATGGATCCCACAATAGACGAGCGACTATTGCTCTCTTAGTAGAACTTGAAGTCTGCTACATATGTAGTGAGTATATTAAGATAGTTTTGAATAAGTTTTGAGATCTTAATAGTTAATCGTGCGATCAGAAACTATTGATTGAAACTGATGGAGTACGGATTTAAGTTAAACGATATTAGTTAGACGAATGAAAGTAGCCATGGATGTTGTCTTGGCGTGCGCGCGCTCACAGTTATAGTTAGTTAATCTTAGCTCAACGCGAAGTGATATTCAAACTTGGGCGTTCGCTGCATCCAAGCCCAACTTCATTAATCTACGAGGCAAAGATAGAATTAATGGGCGAACGGCACTAGTTAGTTGTTCATTTAATTGGAAATAAGTCGATGGCGAGAGTGAGGGCGCGCCATCGTCGTCGTCGATCCGGATTATTATCAAATTCGGTAGCCCTGCGAGCAGCGCGCGTTCTTGTCGTCATCCGATGCTGAACTTACTAAATAAATACACGAAATGCGCTTCCAATATAGCCAGCCAAGCGCGGCGTAAGAACAAGACTCGAGCATCTTCTTTAGAGTCCGAATCGTTCGAAACAAACATGCAAGTGTTTCGGGGCTTAAACGCCGCTCAGCAAAAGGGTTCGTGAGGTTGGTTATGTCTACTCATTTGTTGTTGTGTCGTGCTATCACTGAATCATTGAGTAATGCTCTTAAAACATTCGCTCGTGTGTTCAACTTGCTTGCAGCTTTTACAATAATGATAACACAAAGCCGTGTGTTGGCATGATGTTCTTTTAAGTGCGTCTATTTGTGGTTTAGGGGTGCATTTGTAGGTGTTATATTATTGTATAGCAAATAAATACCTCAAAGCGAATGATACGTTACCGAAGTCTTCATTCCGAGGTGCGGCAACCAGGTGGACAATGGGCTTAAGACTAATCGCGATGTTTGTAAACTCGTCGGGTTATGATCCGAGCATTTTTACGCTTTCAAATCCGGCCATTATGCAAGTATAAGCGGCAATCACCACACTTGTTGCCTTTTATCGTGATGGTCGAAAAAGCACGAAAAACGTGCCGCAAAGCAGGAATATTTCACGCATGATTCTCCTCGAGTATGGACTTATTTTTTTCGCCGTAAAACATTTTAAAATGTTATAATCTTGCATAAATCCTAGAAAATCTTCCCAATCTCTCGCATTGTTGATATTTATTCAAGAATAAAATGTTGTACTATAGAATTCATCGCAAAAAAATAGTTTACGCTTTGAACAAGCACCTACAACCAAAAGCGGAACCAGTAATTGTTAGTAAACTTTCAAATGCAATTTAAAATTTAAATTATACAAAATTCATTCATACGATTAGATTAAAATTATTTTGTTAAGTCGTACGTAGTTTGATTCCCACGTTTATTCGAATCATAACAACATTGAAAACTTTGACAAGATAACCACTTAATTGCATCAATCAAACACAGCCAAACACTGAGTGCATGCTTTCAAGGCATTAATAATCGTTTAATACAAGTAACGAATACGCAACTTGCTTATTAATGTCGTTCACTCCAAAATGATTTTGATATGTAAATTGTTGTTTTGTTCCACACACGCGCGTCCAATTTTTATTCGAATTATTATTTCATTTCAATTGCTGTGAAAAAATTTATATAAAAAGTTTGAATCATCAGTTTGAACACGATAATCATAGAGAGTAAAATCAAAAATCAGAAATAATCAAAGGCTTCCTAATGTTGGAAATTGGAAATTATTCGTTGTCAAAACCGAGATGCGCGCGCTTTTTATAAAATGACAGTTGAAATTATCAGAATTATCTTCTGCTTCTTCGTTTCTTTTCATGGAAAAAGCGTTAAGCATTAAAGGGTTTTTCTAAAAGCTTCGATTATAACGCTAAAGATATAATTAAAATATCAAGTTTACTTTGGACTTTTTTGTATTCATCATCTGTTTTCTTAAAAATTATAAAAATTAAAGAAACTTGGCGTTTGATGGGAAGTTTTTCTTGATTTTTTGTCTGCTATAGTCGTTTGCAATTTTATTTCTCATCTGGCGTGTTGTTCTTACAATTGTGTGCATTTATGTTGTGTATTCCCGTATTTATTCCCCTCTCGGCTGGAACGTATTGCTGTTGCATGCACGTGACATGCGGCATTTGCGCGTCCCTGTCGCGTCGCGTTTAAAAATGCGTATTCAAAATAAATTTCTTAATAAATCTGTCTGTGAACGATAGCAACGCGCGATGCGTTCGCGTATAAATTGGCGCGTCGCTCTCTTATTTTACTTTACGTGCAGAAAACCAAGTCCTCCGGCTCGCCGAAGGAGCGAAAGAGCGCGGTGCAAGAAGCAATGCTGAAAACGTACGCGGATTGCTCATCATTCTTCGGGGCGTCGCGCACATCGGAAAATCATTTCATTTCGGTTCGGGCGCGAGATGTTACGCTTTTCAATTATTTTCCGACCGGCATCGCCGCCGCTTCCACTTCAACTTTTCCACCCCTCAGTCGGCTGACGAAGAATTTTCCTCTTCGTTGTCGTCGTCGTCCTTGCGTGCTTGTTTGCGTGTTTTTCATTTACGCTTATTTATATTTCCATTTCGATCAATCAATATCAGGAGCCGTGTTTCAGTCTAATGAAAAAAATTTGTTGCATTTGTATCGACAAGGAATATAATTACATTGGGGATTTTCAATTTCAAGCTTGCAATAAAATGAGAAAAACTTTGTGAAATTATCGGCGAACGTGGTTGCTACAAATTTTATCGTTTATCGTTCAAGGAAGAGACGTGAGTTAGCACGCAGTCGTATTTTCAATGTCATTAAATCTTGGTTGTTTTTGATTCATTTTTTATGGAATTGAAAAGTGAGAAGATTTTTATGAAATTTAATGCATTGTGAATGTGAAGCACAATGGAAAAATGCCGTGTGCGCAGACGCTTAGCATATTCATCGCGTAACAATGAGAAGCGCCAAAGTGCGCGGTGTAAATTTCGCGCAAAACTATTCCTGGCATTGCGCCGCATCGCGCCGCACGATGATATTATGCGCCCCATAAGCAAAGGAAGCGCAGAAGCAGAAATAAAAAGAATTCAAATTATATGCGAGGTCCGATTTTTTCGTTTAGCGGCTTCGCCGGCCGCGACCGTTGTTGGTATTTCATGTTATATTCAATGTGTCGCCAATAAATACTTTCTTTTTATATGCCACCAATGCTTTGCCGCTCATTCTGCGCCGTCCTCGAATTGTACCACGCAGGATCACCACTTACAATGCGCGCTCTATGAACGCTCATCCTAAATCACCAACTACCACGCGCTTTCAACTAAATCAAAGTCACAAACTAATTAGTATGATGGAAATAGCTAGATTTTGAAATCATTTTCCATATTTGCTTAATAAGAGGCAAGGCGAATATAATAATTGAAGCAGACCGGCGATATGGGAAAAGATAGACAACTAATTAGTGTATAGATTGGCGAAATTTATTTATGCGGCTCATTACAATAAGTCTTTTGCGCATGGCGGCCATTAAAACGTGCCGCGCGGCAGGCCGCTTAAGTTTGACAACGGACAAGAAACGCACGCTGCCATTGATAAAATATTGTCGCAGGAGTCGCGCGCGCGCTGCAACAAAAAGGACGACGCACCAACAAGAACAACATGTGTGCTGCTGCTGCTGCTGCTGCTGCTGTGCAAAGAGCCGTTCATTTGTGTTATGTTCCCATCGGATACATTCATTTCGTTAAAGAGACAACGTGCGTACGCACTCGCGGACAGCTAAATTCGAAATATAATTAGCAATCCATCAACATATTGATGCTCATAAATAACGCGCAATACGAACCCGCAGAGAGCGAGAGAGTTTGTGTGCCTCTATGCGAATTCAAAGTTATGAGGACACTTATGAACTTTTCACTTTTCAATTGTAATTTATTTAATTGGACAGGCAAATATTTTGAAATCTCCTAATGGCAGGCTGTGCGCAAAGTAATTGGGAATTCTTTAAAGTCGCTGATACCAAAGAGATTTTTAACAATTGACTCTGACAGTGACGTTCATTTCCTTTTTCGTACGACATCGTAATAAAAATGCAATGAAAATACTTTCAGATTGATAACGCTGACATTGTAATGTGTGCGCCTCTCCCGCCTGCTGCCGCCGCCCGAATAAAGAAAAGGGCATAAAGTGTGCATGAAGCTAAATAAAATAGGGTTATTCTTACATATGCAACCAACCCTCTTTTGCGAGCGCGTGCAGAATCCATTTCCAGATTTGCACACATTCATACAAATTCACACACGGACCTAAATGCATGCTCATATATTTATATAGCGAATATACATACATGGATACAATTCGCGCCTCGCGCCACGATATTGCGCGCACATATGGATTGAAAACTTTTATTGGAATTCGCATATAGCGCGTATATGAGAAAATAAGGGCTAAAGCAGCAAGTCAAATAAAAGTGAAATCCTTTACGTATTCTCCATTTTATTCGTTTCATTTCATTGCGTTCTTATTTTCTTTGCAAATTTACGAATTTAATTTATTTTGTAAATTTTCAACTGATCACACACTTCCGAGTGCACACGTTGTTGGAAAATCATGGCTGCTCAATTCATGAGGAATAAACGTAACGAGCAGTTATTTGTCGGTTTTGTTATTGGTTGAGGAAGAGATGAATACACATGCTGTGCGGTAATTATAGCGAAACAATATTATGTGCAACATGAGGATTAATTATCCCCAAATGCATTTCGAGGGTGTGCGAACGCGTAATGCACTAATGCCAGCAAACGCATAAGATTCGAGTATAAATAAGCTTATTGCTCTTACTGCCCTGCTGGGTGCTGTACACAAATGCCATATCAATATATTTTCGAGCTCACTTGTATAACAATGTTCCATGCACTATATCGAACTGTGTTAATCACCGTAAATCCTCTAGATTTCCTTATTCTTTTTGCTAATTGGCTTGCATATAAGTACTTATCCTTCCACCATCCTTTTCAGATAACATCCAAGCGTTTTGATAAAGATATTATAATGGAATATCATTAATAAGAGAGAGGGAATTTGAAATATGGAAGAAGAAAACCGGTATTTGTAAAAAAACGGAAAAATTAACCAAATAAAATTGTAAACGATTGACCAGCGTTGAAATGTGTCTGCTCTTTGACGATTGCCGCGTGTCTTTCGTTCTTTCAATTCATTCCAATTCATTCAGTTCTACTCGGATGCCACAAGCACTTGATGAACCAACTATCAACTAAATTATACAGTACTACCTCTATATTAAGTAATTTTTAAAAACAAAGCAGGATGATTAAATTTGAAAATGTGACAAAACCCTAAGAGTCTCGAGATTCTAATAAACCTATCATGATTTTTGCAAGTAATATTTAATTAAGAGCGTAAATAATCCCTAGTAGCACAATGGATATGTTGAATGCATGGTGAAATGTGGTAAAATGCGGTAAAGTCGGTTAAGCAGTCGCGTCGCGCACAGACACGAATGACGCTTCTCTTTAGTTGGCGACTTGTGCGTTTCCTTTGAGAACAGCAGCCAACATATTTGTTCATCGCGCATGCATCACTTATAAGTGGTAGGACTTTAATGGCGCATACGAGACGTGAATAATGTTAATAAACAGCCGCCCAAAAGCGTTTGATTTGGAATTATAGTGTCTGCCTACTGCTTTAAGCATATCTTGCACTTCGTACAAATGACTCTTGAAGTATGTGACAGCAAATTAGCATTTTAATATTCAATTATGAGAGCAAAACGGTGCATAATTCGTAATTAACAGCACGTTGAATGTAAATCGTCAGCGCTATGGCACGTTTAATGAATAATTTGAGATAAAAGCACGCGCTTTGCAATATTATTTATTAAGTTGTACACTTATCGCAAACGATAATTGGATAATTTAATGCTCGTCGGTACGCATAACAATAATAATAATTG
Organism: Anaulacaspis nigra; assembly: GCA_030264675.1. Lineage (NCBI taxonomy): Eukaryota > Metazoa > Arthropoda > Insecta > Coleoptera > Staphylinidae > Anaulacaspis > Anaulacaspis nigra. The sequence continues at coordinate 67,489 of JARJDV010004422.1, forward strand.
TTGGTGAATATGAAGCGACGGATAAAAGGTTTTCCATGTCGTCGCCGGGCTTTTATTATCATGCGCGCATTTTTTACGAGTTTTACGCAATTTTTAATCATGTGCTGCCAGCCGGCTTTATAACTTTTCGGCGTTAAACCCAACGCGCGAGCGATCATTTCCCATCAGGCACGCGCGCATTTATTGTTTAATTAATTGCGCAAATTTTAATTAAAAGTAGCGAAACGTGTTTGTGTACTCTTCTTTGCGCCGTGTATTTTAATTTTATCGATGCGAAGCGTTTCAAAATTTATCGATGAAAGACTTTAAAAACATTAAATTTAATTATTTTATACATTGCGGAATTTTGTTTCAGACCTCTCAGACAATATAGAAACGCTGCTTAATGGCGAGCGTAAAAATACTGCTTATTTGTATATAAAAATCTAAAAGTAACATGAAAGTGTTGAGTTTGGCAGAAATATATTTCTGTCACCTACAAACAGCGCGCAAGGTAAGAGCAAAGCAAGTGGTCGGTGGGTTGTTTGTGCGTTTTCGATCGTGTTCGTTATGTATTGAGCAGACTTATCGCCAGTCGGTAATAATAAATTCCTAGGCCTGCGTCCGATTGAAGAAGTAATGTCGAAGGTGGCTGATGCGTTCCACCAGCGAGCTCCAACCCTGAGAGACCATCAACACTTCTTCGTCGTCGCCTTCTTCTTCTGTTCTTCTCCTCCTGCTGCTGCTGCTGCTGCAGCTTTTGAACGCGTGTGTCATTATCCCGCGCGCGCGTAGTTTGCGTTGTCGTTTTTCAACATTCAACATTTTATAAAAGCGCTGTCCTTTTTGCTGGGCGGCATCACAAACACGCACACATTCACACATCGCATGCGTAACGCATTGGTGCCCAATGGGGCTGGGAGCAAAGCCAATGCCGCGCGCATATAAGTGAAAATTAATGGCATCCACTGAAAAATAGCAGATATACAATTGTGTAATAAATATTGAATGGAGTAACTCTCCTTCCACAATGCGCGCGGCCGTCGTCCACTTACGAGCTACATGCAAATCGTGGACATTTCTTATATTTCTCCATCTTCTTCGCGCCAGCGTTGCCATATTCATCGTGGTCGTCGTCGTTGTCGACCAAGTTGTTGTTGTTGTTGTTGTTGTAGTTGCGCGCGCGCGCGCCCGCTCAGTTCAGGTGTCTTGGCTCATTTTTTCTCCCTCGGCCCTTTTTCACTCGTTTCTTCACTTTTTAGCGCTCCGCTTGGGAACATTCCTTCTCTTCGCTTGTGTGCTTCTCCGCGCTTGATTTTATCGTAATATAATATTCCTGATAATGCGACTATGGGAACTTGTTAATGTCAACTATAAATAATTTTGAATGTAATAATTAACAAAGTGATGTCGGCGTACACAACTTGAGGTATAATTTTCGAAACGCACCTTTTTTGCTTTTGCCTTTATTTTGGCCGCGTGAAAAAACTTCAAAGTCGGAATAAACTTTATTTTTACCAATTATTTTTCCTGCAGAAAATATTATCACCTATTCGCAAGAACATGCAATATGTCAATGGAACCCTCATACACGAGGGAAATATTACGATTGTGCCCTTCTGGCTTTATTGACAGTGTGAGTAGATTGTTCCCCAATCTAGTCCACAACTCTACAAATGCAAATACAATTGCGAGTGTGGAGGATCTTCGTCTTTCTTTTTCTCGTGCTCTCAATACGACTACGTCTATTTCTCACTGGCAATGTTTTATTTGGTCAGCGCTCTCTGGACATGTCCGAATCGACCATAACTCCTCTCGCACGCATTGTTTGTATGCATACAACACAATTTTCCATCCACACGTTGGATGTGTTCCCTGTATATGGATATATGGAAAATAAAGAGAAACACCCGAGTTGTACGAAGAGGGCGCATTGGGGATGTCACCACCACGCACCACGGATAGCGAGTGTCCAGCCAGCACTAGCAATATTTATTTCCTTTCGCATAGTTTTATTTTTATTGGATATTGGATTGCTTTTGTTTTCTCTTCATGTGGGATCATTCTATCTATCTGTCTGCCGCTCGCCCAACGTTCACGTTCGCCAATAACCGAATGCTGCGAATGCTGAATCCAATTTTATTTTTATATTTATAACATGCACGCTCGTTGTGCATATTTGCTTCATTCCTTTATTTCGATTCCAATATTCTCGATCCTCACAAAAACTATTCAACACGCAATAATTACTTTCCCTCACTGCACGAAGTGAGACAAAATCTATCCCAGTGGAAATCAGAATTAATCGAATTTTTTTCTCTTCATCACAATTTGAAATACTAAACTTTCAGTAACATGTTTAGAGTTTAGAGAAATGTCTTTGTTATTAATTATAACTTTTATGAGATTTCATGTTGTTAAACAAACTAGTTTTTTGTTAATGATCTAAACATAACTGAATAATTAATGATCTTGAAATCGATAAAAAATGATAAGAAATCAACGCACGCCCACGTTTTTAATGTTTAATACGCTAAAGAAATAAACGTAAGAAGTTGAAATATCAAAACGCGTTAGCATCTTCTTCTTCGCGCTTGCGGTCTTCAGAAGCCGATGGACAGACCTCCGACGTCGGCATCTCGGCGTGCGTTTGTCCGTATCAGATATTATCACACACACCTGGTCGCGCGACCATCGACTGAATGAAGAAGAAGACGAAGAAGAACTGAGCAAAGAACAAAACTCTTCTTCTACTCGGACGCGTCACCATCATCATCATCATCAACATCATCATGTGTTGTTGCTGTGTTGTTGTTGTTGTGGACTCAAGAACAAAAAGCGCCGCCGCTCATATTAATGTCGCACATATCGCTGTCAGGATCGCGCATACTCGCATTAATCATACCGTTTTATGGTCAGACAACTATATAGGCAGCTTATCGACGATTAAACTTTATACACAAGCGGACGCACACTCGTGCGCTTTTCACACTCGGCGTTGAGCGCGTATTTGCGCTTCTCACAGCGAGAAAAAAGCTCGCTGGAAATATTTGTTGACAGACGCGGCGCGGAAAAAATGCGTGCGGCGCGATGATATCTGAGATGGTGTTAAGATGCGCATTGGCGAGCGGCAAAAGGGTTGAGAAAGAAGTGCCGCACGAGCGATTGATTCTTCATTCAGGACAACACTCGCTCGTTACACATTTTCATAAGGAGCGCATATTAGCCGCGGCCGGCGAGCGGGTCCGCGTGCACTTGATCTGCAGTTATGAGTGAATGCGATCGCGCAAAAAGCACATGGCAGCAACAACAACGGGAACAAGCCAACGACAACACATTGAACACACCAAATAACACACGAGTTAACGAGTGCTCTGCTGCTGCTGCTGCTGATCCAACTCTCCCAATATAAAAACACCTGTTGTGTCGCTTGTTTGCAGTCGCGCTTGTTCGACTACGCTTTGCCCGAATGCATGCCGCGAATCGCAATCGCAATCGTGCTTGCCAGCCTCACTTACTTGATGCTTATTATTCAAACAGATTTCATGTTTTTGGTGCTTGTTATATCAAAATTAAGTGGCTGCTTTTGAATTATGCAAAACGTGTCATGTTATGACAAAAATTTCGAGTGCGCGGCTGATTGTCTTTATTAACTCGCGAATTGAATTCGGCAGAGATATTTTATATTTGGATGAATTGGAATGCGGTCCTGTAATATTATAATGTGGTATTTAAATCGGAGGATGGATTGCAAAATTAGAAAATCAATTGGCCACTTTGTACCACAATGCACTAACAATATTCAATCAAATTGAATGAGCGGTAAAGTTGTTTGAAATGCCTTTTTGGATTTGATTTCATACAAATATTTTGTATACTCAAACGATAATAGTATTTTGCCAAATATGTCGTTTAAAATTGCGTTACAAACATGATAAGAATGACAATCAAACTGCATGTGCATATATTCTACAAGTATCTAGTAATATTGAAATTGCAATTTTATTGAATTCACGGATAATGATGCCTGATAGCATTATTTGTTACAGCTGCAATTTCGTGATTTGTTGTAACACCACGTTCGAAATTTACCTCATCTCAACTTTTGCTATCCTGGACGGTTTATATGAAATCTGCCATCTCTTAAAATTTGTATCTACATGTTGCAGAAAAGCAATAACAATATCAGAAACCTCATGAAAAATAAGCAAAAAGAAATCACGCGCAAGAAGTGCTTATTGAAATTGAAACCGTAACAATCTCGTGACGTCGCGCGGTTACTTGTTATTGTTATCGATGTAAGGACAATAAGCAAGCCGACAATGTCTGCTCCTCCGTTGGTTGCAGAGCAGAAGCAAAACGTTTTATCGACATTGGCGGAGCGATAATCTGAATTGTGCATAAAGTGTGTGTGCGCGCGCGCCAAAGCGATTGCAATTTTGTGTGCGCTTTTATATTCCCCAATCGTTTCACCTTCTCCTCGTTCGACTATTTGTTTGTACGTCTTGCTCCTTTTGCTCCTCTCTGCGATGCACTGCATGTATTGAAATCTTTCCTCTTCTTAGTTTACTTCCTTCTCGTGAACATCTACTTGTCCTTTTTGGGAAATGAGTCAATAATCATCGATAACTTATTACCGAATGTGTCAGTTGGGCAGTAAAAATTTTTCATTCAGAGCGAGGGCGAAAAGTGACGTCTTGAATATTACACCAGGGATTTGTATTGGGAACAGGGAAAATATGAGTGTCGAATGTATCTAAAGCTTGATAGATAATGTGCTGTCAATTTCCCCGGAAAATGGAATTTTCATTTGTACAATAAATGGAAAACATTGTATTTGTTTTTGTATGACAACATGCTTTAAAGAGCTATTAAAAAAGTAAAATATCTACTGTTTAGTCAAAGTGCATTAAATTTACGAAATGTTATTGTGCGAGGGCTGCCGTTGAGACAAAACACACCTCCCTTACTCACTTACGCGCTAAGTGACGCAAAAAGGGGTAGCTGAATCGTTGATGAAAATGTTTTATATCCCGCTTGTTATGTATGCGCACAGCAGGCAGCGAATAAAAGCGCGCCTATTAATTAAATATGCAGCAAACATGGATTTTCGCTGCGGGGTTGCGTTGCGCTCATTCGTTCATTCGCTCTTAGTGCGTCGCCTAATATATTCTTGTGCAAGAAGCACATCTCCTCAAATGCGCCATACACACAAATCGTGAGCTAACCCTTTTTTGAATATGCACGCTCAAGTTTTGTTGCCGCCACCGCTACCGAGGAGAAGAAACAAAGGCAAACTTAAGCAGACTGGGGGTGGTAATAAATTAAATAACAAAAATATAATATCCGTACTGAATATAAAAATCGAATATATAAAAAATATCTAAATTGAGATAGAAATATTAAATATAGATTTATTTTCGCGTTACATACGTAAACAAGCGAGGGCTGCCGAAATGATATATCTATTAACATGTTAAGGCTATAATATTTTTTTTGAATTGATGTTACTCTTTTTTTTTAATTTGACCAATTTAAATTAAAAAATTTCGCGCTTTATAGAAATCTACGAGCAATGTACTTGCTTATTCGTGCACAATCAGTACAAATAATGTCGAAGCAGGTTGTATATATTTATTCAGGTCTCTTTAATATTGTCATACAATGTGTACATGTACCAGTGGATGAGAAGATGTAATTATCATTGTGTATAACCTGCTGTATCATCGGTAGAATTTTCTGTATCATGTGATTTGTTAAAAATATCTACCACTTATTTGAGTAAATGTTCTGTGGCAGATCTTGATGATATGTCATGTGACATATGGCTTATTAGTTAAATCACTTTATTTTTCAACGATTAATTGAGGATTGTAAATGATTTATCAATTGATGCAAGTGAATTATAAATGAGAACAATTTGACTGGTCTTTAAATGCACCTGTACAGATTTAACAGATTCTGGAGAACAAATATGCACGGTTAATCTGCTGCAATGCTTTACGAAATCATGGTTATGTTTGCAGTACGTTAAACGAAGACCATATATATCTGGAAATATTTTGGTAGATATTTTGTCTTAAATTTGAATGTTTCCGTATTGGTGCATTGAGCCGATTTCAATCTTTTCGTTGTTCAAATCAATTGCTCTATGTTCGCAACGCTGAGAGTTTTGCTTGACGTAATCACATTGTCAATATATTCGCGATGTTAGTAGTTCTGCAAGATTTCATGCTTAATAATAAGAAATTTATACTTACAGGTTATGAAGATGAATGACAAAATTAAGGAGCACAGTTATTTATTAATTAGATTCGTACTGCTTAACACTTAGTACTGGACTAACAGTTCAATTGCCACAGGTAACCTAAGCAAATTTGTTTATATTTTTGCCTCATTGCATGCACTGGTACTTGCACAGACTTGTTCTGTGACGTTGGGATACGTCAGTGTCAAGCATTCTAGCGATACATAGAGTGCATAGGTTAACTGGCAGTTTATATTGTAGTAGTGTATAAGTTTCATGTGCCGTTCCACGTGGTGTGAGGATGAGTATCAATACCACACAACATATCAAGGAAATTTCGAGGAAGGAGGAATCCAGAAAATCAACGTAGAATATTGAAGGGAGATCTTAGAAAACCGTAAGTTTTTACCTTTAATTACTTTACTATTCCGTACTGAATCTTTAATGAGAATCAACGATAACATGAATTTTCATCGACAAATTGTATCTTATATTCGCCGACAACAATGTATCAACTTATATTATCGAAACAATTGTTTTTGCGGTTATAACTAAAATATCTATGATCTTTTGGTAAACTTCTTATTAACATCAACGTAGAATTCCGCATGATATAAATTATTTGTCCAATACTTGGTGATTCGTCATTTGAAACTACCAGATGATCACTAGTATTCTTTAGTTATCTACAAGCACAAGAAGAAAATTATAAAATTCAATAAGGGAAGAAAAACGATATTTTGAAATAAATTCAACCAATGTATTGCAGCGTTTCTCTGATAGAGAAAATCACTATTGTGCAGAAACTTTATAAATATTCAACTAACCTGCATGTACAACGAAGTATTTGCCGATATTCTGAGATTGAGCCGGTTTCATTATCGGGAGAGCTCATCATATTTTAAAAGGGGAATGTAATTTCATTTGCTCCATAAAATCTAAGCTGCTCTAAATCTGGCGCCCGTACAAGACAGCAAAGCAAGCAGGGAGCGTGCTGTCTTCTTGCTCGGGAAAATTGTATGCACGACTGTGCAGCGCTGAACGAAGGTGCCTTGCAAATTTTGTATGTGTGTAGTATATATCATGGCATTGCAAAATGGGGTTGAGAGGCGGCTGTATGCATATACACTCATTCTATACAAATACATGCATAAAGTAGGTACCCAGATACAAGAAGAAGGCGAGGGCGGCGGATGAGGGAAGTGAGAAAGAGCGACGCCATTAAATATGAGCTTACTGAAATGTAAAACAGTCCGGGGAGAGGGCATAAACGACGCGCGGATTCGTTTTATGCGTGTATTACGTCGACGGCGGCAACGACGGTAGCAACGACAGCGTAGGTGCGATTCCGTCTAATCGCATATTCCATCCGCCCCCGAGCCATACTCCAAGAAAGAAAAACTCTTAATTTACGCTATAGAGAATTTTAATATTATCGGATTATGCGCTGGTGTAACAATTGAAAAGAATGAGGTTTAAAGTTTGGAAAGTGTCATAACGTTGAAAGAGCGGTAGCATTCGAAATTAACTCATTTCGTAAATGAGTCGCTTTATATTTGTACGTACACGCCGAATGACAATTTAACACTCAATAGCCGAGAGCAATAAAAGTGCGATTGTTATTGCTGCGCGTGCATGGACATAACGCAAATAGAGATAGCGCGCAAGCGGAGCGGCTTCTTCGTCAGCGGCAGCAGCGTAGGTGAACACCAACGAGGTAGAGATGAGGCACTTATTCGTCTCGGCGCGCTCTTATCTAATGGCACGATGCGCGATGCGACTGCATTTTGAAATGAAACTCGGCGTGCGCCACGGCGATCATCGGCGGCGCACATTTAAATATCACGAGACTTCTGTAAAACGCGCTCGTTCAATTCGATGGCAATTCAAGTGAATTTCCAAAGCTGCTTGCTTCTGTCGCTTGCTTCCTTTAAAACCAGCTTACATGCTCTTAAGCCACTCACATATTTTTCACTTTTCATCAAACTGCTTTTAATTGCGATTAATTTCTTTCTTTATTATGACAATTGGGTTTCAATCCGAAAGCAAATGGTTTCACCCTTTTGAAAATAAGTTATCGTACGCACTGTCACATTTTATGACTGCATTATTTTACGCAAATCCGAGAACGATTTATATCCAAATAAAATGGGGGTAGATCCGCTTGGTTTTTATTCGTCACAGGCATGAAGCATAAATAATTGTGAATTAATGTACACATGCATATAAAAATCAAGCCATTTATTTATTTCAAGTATACAATCAGACGAGATTTAAATGGAAGCAACCTAGAAGAAGGAGTAATTGAAGTACGGCATATACGGATTTATATTTCATTTCATAGAACTAGTTATAGTTACAGTTGGTTGTAGTTTGATACATTTGACCATTGTTCGGATGATGTTCAGTTAAGTTCCGTTCTCTTCGGTTCGTTTGCATTTTAATCGCAGTCAAATGACTGACTGAGTTCAGTAAACAGGCGTACACATTGTCAGGTATTGTAATGTAAGGTGCGCCACGAACTTGCATTCACTGCTTCTTACATTTTAATATGTAATAATGTTATGCGATTCTTTTATTTGCATAAACTGAAACATCTGCGTGTGCTTTTAATGTGCACTTTGTCACCGCATTCCGCTAATAAATTTTGTACTTTTTTCGGGTAGAAAAGATAATACAGTTGACCAGATAATATGCTAAATTTTTTTTGATAATTTATTGGAAACAGTTGCACGCTTCTTTGGATATAAATTAGGTTTAATTTTCGTTGACGGTAAAAATATAATAAAATTAATAATTTATGCGATACAGTGTGAAAATATCGAGTTTATATTAAAATTAAATAAAGTATTTAGAATTCCTTAAATCTCTAAAGCGTAAGTACATAAAATTTCTCATCACGTCGGAAAATAAGGAAAAATTTTACACACTTTACATACCTGGTGGAAGGATATATATTTTGTTCGTTTTTATCATCATCCTTCTTGACAATAAACTGTAAGCAGACAAACAAAATACGGCCGCGTATATAAATAAGAAAGGCATATACATTTGCTATACGAAAGTGCATACAGATTCGCATTCGTGGGGCGACCGGGGGGCGGTGAAAGAAGAGCACACTGAGCTACTTTTATTGTCAGCGATGTGTCTCTGCCTCTTGTGCTTGCTGTATGCGCTGTTTTTCCTCATGGCATTTCGTTGGATGAAAATATTTCACAATACATATAAAAAGGCTCCGCGAACGCGCGCGCACGAGTCGTCTTCTTGCCGGAAGCGCACTTTATAACTGAAAATATAATAAAATGCAAAGTCTAAAATGTAAAATACGAAATGCAAAATGTGAAATGCGAGAAAACACATATTTTATATTTTATCGCCGCATGGGAAATAAGGATAAAAGATTAAATCCGGCGAATCGAAGGAAAACATCTTCATTTGATTTCATTATGGAAATGCTCAAGCGATATAAAAATGGTGCGCACTCGTTAATCTTCTTAATGGACAGCGAATGTCTGGCGCGTTATTGAATTTTAGCGACCTATAAAAGAATATAAGAAATTTATTTATGTTTGCGCCGGGGCTGCGTGATGAAGAGAAATCAATAATTAATTAAATTGAAAGTGAGCGAATAAATTAATTGTTGCCAAGTAATTTGAGATGCAGATCAAATATTTAATCCTCTTCTCTCATGCTGCTTTAAAGTGTGTAGTACGGAGAATGAGCGTATGTTAAAGTATAATATGACTTTGTCGCTGGGAGCGGATGAATAAGCGAGTCATATTCCAATCGGTGAAAAGGGGGGTTGTATATTAATGAGGGCGGTTCGAGCGTGAAATGACGCCGGACGCCGCGACGCTCTATTAACGGATTAAGCGAGCAACATGAGACTCGCTGCCTCCGCTGCCGCCTCCTCCTATGAATAAATGCATGCATATTATACGAGTATGAGCAGCCTTCGTCTCGCGTGAATGCAATGCCCTAAAATTGCCACTTGCGCCGCGTTGCTCCGAACAACTTTAAGAAGGATTACGCCACCTACTCTCGAACCCTTCGACGCTCTAATCTATGCGAATTCTATTAATTAATTCATAATTTCACGCACGTTTATTCACTTCAAACACGGAGTAATTTAATCATTAAATTTGGGGGAAGTTATCATGTGAAATTGATATCAAATTATTCGCCATAGAAAATAAAGTTTCACTAAAATGCTTTCAGTGTTGTTGATAAACTCGGTTCTAGTCTGGAGGAAATTTTTTTGATTTCATTGATTAATTGAAAGTCATAAAATGCGCAGATAGGGGAAGCTAAAACAAATTGAAAATACCAGCAAGTAAATAAGTAAAACACTCGAATATAATAGTTTCCCATCATTCTCATTCATTGTCATCGACAAGCTAATGACAAAAATGCATCACATTTCACTATTATTCTATTGATAAACCATTACCATCATTGAATTCATTAATCACTCACTCTTCAATTAATACACTTTTATTATAAAACAAACAAATATCCGCGCGTAGAATGAAAGAGGAGAAATAATAGAAACTAGAAATTAAAGTTGCGCACAAAGAAGGAGAATAGAAATTGTTGATGAAGAAAAGCAGCTCAATGGAAGGAAAATTAATTGCCGTGCAGATAATTAACGAACTGTCGTGTACTCAGCATGCGGTTTTTATGCATCTAAATGTGGTTAATATGTGCTGAATACCTATCTATTTTTGGTTTCTTTGCTGTTATCAAAGTCAAACTCGGGGGTGGTTGTTATCGGCGAACGTAAATTTCAAGCATGTGGAATTATTATCATTCATCTGGCCGGCGCTGATGATGCCTCATGATAATTTCGAATGTTTAGTGAAACGACGCACAACACTACACTCGTTGTGCGCGAGCTCGCCGCGCTTCGTGAAAATATAAATAATATTGCATGCACGCCTATTTCTTCGGAATTAAATCGCTAGGCCTGTCTGCCCCCTGAGTAGGCTCGCTAAACATGTGATAACGAATAGATGATAATATAGCGAGCAATAATAAATGGTTTTGCGTTTTTTTACAATTCGAATTTAAATTGCAAATTTCCAGCGCAACGTCTAATTTTATTTTATTTCGAAACACATAAAATTAGTTATTTATTTCATTTCGTTATCTAAATGAGCGTCGAAGCAAAAGATGATTTGGTAAAAGTATTTTTCGAAAAAGCGGAAATTAGGAAAAGTTAGTGCCTTTGCGTTATCAATATGAATGAAAGAAAGTAGAGAGTCGTGTTGGAATGTAGTTTTATCGCGATATTACTAAAATATTGCAGGTATTAAGGGGGTCTATAAGCAGCAATCAGTACCTGCGTCATAACTCACGTTTGGCTTGCGGGGCGCAAGCACGCGCGTGCTTCAGAGAAGACAGCCAGCCGCCCCTCTTATCGCGCGAGCTATATGTGTGCATTTGGTTTCGTTTGTTGCTTTTGCTGTTCTTGCAGCAGCAGCAGAGGGCACACATCATCTGCTCTTCGCCCTCTTGAGAATTCGCCGGCACTCGATAATATGATGTTATAGTATCGCTCGGCAGCCGACTGCCTCCTTCCTTATCAGATCCGCCGCCGTGGCCGCCGTTGCCGCCGACGCTGCCATCGATTCATATCACGAAACGTATACCAAAATTTGTCTGAATTTATATATGACTCGTGTAGAAACTGCGCTCGCGTATAAATCACTTTATTGCTCTTCGCGTGAGTGTTTCTCAAATAAAATTTGATTGAAATTGATTTCTACTTTCGGCCATTATTTATAATTATATTTTCAATGTTTGCCACTTACTTTTTAAATTAGTTTCTGTCGAGTTTTTGCTAGGGAAGGAACGGTGGGGAAATATTTGACCCAAATAGGAAAAATAATAATGTGGGATGAAGAAATGTCATATTGTGGGGTGAATGTAAGCCAGACATCGAAGACTTATAAGTTATAGCCGGGCTTTTTTACCCATTTTATTGGTTTTCTGAGTTATTCCGCAATGCTCTTGACTGCTGGCAGTGGTGCCGAAATTGCACAACGCACAAATATGAAATTTATTACAAGCATTACCTTCCGTTCTTAGTCGCCACATTTCTTCTTCTGCTATTCTCATTCTTATTGATAAACGTATTATTTTCTGACATATTTATTACGATAAGGTAACAATGCGAAAGTATTATACGGAGAAATATAATGACCTAGCAATTTGTCGAAGTTGCACATAAAAGTTCTCAATTAATTTTAAGCAGCGAACAAGGCTTATCGAATTGATATAAAATGTGGGGTATGAATGCGCAATGAGTGAAAAGCTAAAGTACTAGCTTTGAAGCTTGGGAAAATGTTTTATAAAACACTGCAGCAAGTTAAAAATGCAGCTATTAGCGGTGTTGACACGTTGAAAAATCTCATTTGCAACAATATTTATTCCACCCAACTCTATCGAGCACGCCGCCGCCGCCACTCGCTTCACGAGAGAACAATACGCGCGTTTGCATTCACACGCATGTGACATCAATCGAATGCTGGCATCGTTTCAATGAATGACGAGTTTGATGGGATTTTCTCATAGATTTTTCACATTTTTTTTCGTAAACGCACGGGAGGCTTAATTTAATTTTTATTGCTTTTACGTGTACGATTCTTAATTGTGTTTCGGCAAACACACTTGAAAGCTTAAAACTTTTTGTAATCGATGTAAAAAGGATGCGTATGAAAATAGAACACAGACTGACATTATACATAGTCAATTAGTTAGCGAGCGATGTAATACACGACAGCGATTTAGATGTCATTAAATGATTAAGTGTATCATGCACATTAATAGCGATGATGCACACACCAGCGCGCACACACACGTCTTATGCGAGCAAACAAGCAGGCTGCGCAGGACTAACAGCGAGTAGTCAGTCAGATGGCGAGGAGCGTGCGAAAGCCTGAAACATGTAGCTTCAAGCATGCAGTGTGCGCGCACTTCACACTTGTCAAGTCACCTACCACGCTGCAGTACGGAAATGCATGGAAACGCTCCAATGAAATATATCATCATCGATAAAATCGCTTTGCATCATCGAAACGAATGCGCACGATATGTGCGAATACATTTGACGAGAGAAAAAACGCACCATGCGAATTCAAAAATAAAAATCGCTCTCTATTCGCGCTCCATGCGATTTCCAGATTATGAAGGATGAATGAATGATTGATGCATTCAGATTGGGAAAAAGTGGTTTATCGCTTTCTATTATAATGCGTGTTTTTCGTTTGATCGTTTAGTTTTACAAAATTGGGAATTTGATTGAAAATTGAACATTTTCAACAACCCAAATAGAAGTAGAATTTTTAATATATTTACGGAAGTTATTGAAACATTCAGTGTAGGTGTAGTTAAGGTAGATTATATTGAATTTGATCGATGAGGTTTGATTCATCGAAGTGATTTTTATTGCGCAAGATTTCCGCTATATGAATAAAAACGGTCGGAGGATATGGATTTATAAAAGACCGTCACGAAAGTATAAAGGGTCAGCAGGGGTTGGGAAATAGGAAAATCGCAGGACAAAACAGAGATTGAATTCTATGGCGATAGTGCTACTGCAGCAGCAGCTCACGTTTCATATCAGGCCAATTTTTATATATCATTTTTCTTGGCCGGACCTTTTCATTCATTCCGCTTGCTCGCTGGCTAAATGCAATCGCTTATCAGCGCGTGCACCGTCGTCTTTTATTGCTGCGTCTTTCATCCGTCAATCGCTATAATGCCATAAAATTGCTCTCTTTTTCTATCGGATCCACAAACTCGTACAGAAATGTCCTTCACTGCTGCGTATTTTTGATTGGATTGTTAAAGAATAATGCAAATGTGCAGAAATATTCTTAATCCTGGTCGTAATTAGCACATTGAAGAACATTAGCAAACATGGTGAAACATGTACGCATTTAGTGCGCTTGGCGAATAACAAGCACGAAATACTCGTCTCTTTGACAATTGTCATGATTGATCTGATTGCTCGCTCGCCTCGCTGGTTGAATGCACTTCATCGCAGGAAAATGTAGATGAACATTCTGTTACTTAACAGTACGCACTCGCTGGTGCAGCGTACTTCGTTCGCATTGCGCATTGTAGTGCAGTGGAGTGACCGCGGTCAGAAGTGCTGACATGATATTCACATTTGCTCGGCCGATTATACTCGCGGGGGCCAGGTAAGCCTTTCATTGCGCGCCGCTCCTATTCGCATCCGTCGCGCAGGAAGCGGACACCAGCGGCGATTACACGATTACACCATTTACAAGTGCATTCCATCCATACGTGGATTTCGTGTAAAACACGATTAATAACTTAATTTGCCTTCAATTGTTTCGCTTCGCGTCCTCATCGCTCTAACGGAAATAAATAATCGACTTCATGTACGTGCACTAAACCCATCACACGTATTGTTCCTTTCCAAGTTTTATTACTTATTCTTTTGCTTTCATATAAACTAAGCATTCAAATCACTTGAAATTTAAATTCCCAGACTTTATTCATTTATTACAATTTTTTGTTTCGAATATCTAAAGAAAACTATGAAATTTCCGTATGAAAATCAAAGGGTCGGTGGTTTTGAATAATTTAACGTTGAAAGTAAGTGGAACTTTTGAAAACATTCAGTATTTAGGTTTAACTGATATGAGAATTAATGGAAATGCAGTATGTTGTTGAAGACGATTTCATTTCTTAACATTCTTTTTGTTTTTATGCAAAAAAGTATAAAGCAACTAAAATAGCAATTACCGTTGATTGCACTTAAAGCTTTCTGAATCATGTTATGGATTGTAAAACGCACTTCCGGTCATAATATGTTTATACAATACAAACTAAGCCGACTTTGAATTCACTTGTGACTTCGCACCTTAAACGTACAAAATATTCCGGCATAAAATTTTACGAAAATTGTACAATCATAAAAATATAAAATGTGATACATTTGCTCACCTGCTCGTGCGCATAAACATATTGTTGATTATATTTGAAGAGGGTGTAATATAAATGTTTGGCAGCAGCAGCTATAAAACATTATACTTATATCTAGGTTTGAAGTCAACTTTTTTCATTTTTTTTGGGAAGTACGAACGTGGCCAAAGGGTGAACAGGTGCTTGTCGAAAAATTAAAGGAAGAGTGAATACAAATGCGTGTACAAATAAATGCGCACGCTTGCCCAACGTTTGGGCACTTTATCATCCGCGCGCGGTTATTCGAAGACGGCTTCTTCCTTTCCGAACAGCTTTCCACCCACACGCTGCTTGCTGGCTTGCTGAGCATATTGTATGCAAATTATGCACACATGCGCATATTTAAATATATGGTACAAATTTCATTTGTAGATTAATAAAACGACGGCAGCGGTGTGCTTATTATGCACTTGAATAATACACGCATTTGAATAAATTTATTGTTGATACAAATTAGGCTGAGAGTAATTCATTAACAAGCGTTTTAATACGTGCGTTGCATATAAAAGTTAAGAAGGAAGACATAAACATTACTGCCGGACAATTCAATATGCAAAATATTTTTAAAAGACTGGAAATTTTAGACTAGTCGCAGTAGGCAGTAAGCAACGAAAGAAATAAACGATAAAAGGTGGACGACCGCACATGCACATGATTATTATTCATTTGTTTGGTCTAATTGCGAGCGCGCGGCGAATTAAAGCATAAAATCGCGCCTGCCCGCCGCGCGTGAAATACATCAACGTCGGACGCCGTTGCCGCTACAAATAGATCGCTTCTTTTTTGCGTGTGCGCTACGCGAAGCGCGTTTTGAATAATGACCAATGCATAAGCGGCGCCGCCATCGCCATTGCCGCCGCCGCCAAGCATAACTCGTTGATAGCGCGCACACCGGGCACGGCGTCCATATCGCATGCGGTAATTAGCGCATACGGCGCAACGCTTCAAGAAACCGCCCGGCCACGGATATTAATTAAAAGCGGCTCGAAGATGGCGGCCAGCCGGAAGAACGCGCCGCGGGTGTGGGAGTATGTTATACACGTTAACGAACGTCATTGCGCGCAAACCATAACTCAGATCTGTATCGCGACTCGTGTTCATTCGCGCTCGTGAACAGCATTTCTAGAATTATTCAAAGTTTTACCTCGTCGTTGAGTAGCTGCCATGAACGAATCAATATCTTTAATTTTTAGTCAAAGTACAACTCATTGGAGAAATAAATCCTAAAGGGCAGCAGGTGCGATGGAATTTTTTGGTAGGGCATAAAAATACACCAGCAAACAATTCTTATCGACTAATTGTTGACAAGTCGTTAATAACACCTTTTAGACATGCACATTGCTCAAAGTATATTAATTATTTGTTTTGACATAACGAACTTATTATTCAGTCAGTCTAAGAGGGCGCGCTCGTATTATTATACACTCTGATAAACAGATAACATAATATCATGCTGTTCCACGGTTCGTGCTCATTCATTACGTAAAGCAACAAATTGCGGCGCATTCTTATTCAACTTTATTCATTCTTATATTATTCAAAAAGCCAGCCAGCTAGCCAACATGCCTCTTCACACATTCTTATATAATTTGCATTTACATCTTGATTACTTATTCAGAGAACAACATAATACCGAAGTAAAATTTAAACTAGATAAAAATGATAGCTGGTAATTAATTAAACGTAACATCTTATAATTAAAACTATATTAAAAAGTATACGTTCCTCTTGCTTCATGTTCTTATCTTGTATTTATAATGAAAAACACATTATAATTCATTATTCATTAGAGAGCGCAAAGAGGCGGGCAAAGCGAGCGTATAATGAGGCAATCAGCACTTCATAACTTTATTAGCGGTTATGATAAAGTGCGCTGGCGTGTCGAGCATGGCACGCATTATTAAATTAAATTGCTGTTTGTCATGCATATTCGTAGTACGCGCGTGTAGGGATATATGTCAGATGTACAGATATAGAGATATCATCCTCGTATAACTTGGAGTACGCGATGCGGTAGGTCGACGTCGTTTTCCTACTCCTCAAGCACCTGTTTCGTATTATTTATGTTTCGTGACGGCGCGTTATTAACTTATTAAGCAGGCGTTGCGCGCAGAAGTTTAATTAAATGTGATTTTGCGCGTGTCTCTCTAATATAAATATACACGAGTCGTGTGTTGAAAAAATTAACGCAAGTTATAAGTTCCACACTCACACGTGGGTGCTGCTTGATGAATGTTTGCTTAAAGCGTGTATGAATAAGGGCAGTGCCTTTATGACGGGCAATCACTTGCGCTTTTCGCTTCGATCAAAGCGAGGGAGCGTGATAGAGAGCGTGTTGATTCACCATCTCGATGTATCATTTCTCGACAAGCAACACATCATTGCTGACACCTCAATTACCTATTTATTCGCGCCCCCAACATGTGTATTTGCCATGGAAGGCAATGTATGTTTCCTAAATAATAATGATTACAAATATGTACCTTGCCCAGCGATAAAAATCAATAAATGTCCGAGATTTATCGATTTACGTGATTTATGCGATTCTGACGCAAGAGAAAAATTTTGCGCCGCAATTTTCTTGGTTCGTTTTGAAGAAGTTCGTAATGAAGAAAACTAGAAAACAAAGTCGAATGCGCTCACTGTGCGGCAAATTGGACTCGTATTTAATGTTGTTATACGGATTAGAGGAGTGCGAATGCCGTTATCTGTATCTGGCTGGCAGGCATACCGCAAGAGCAGGCAAAGCCGCCACCGCCACCACCGCCTCCAGCGCGCACACGCCGCGGCCGTAATCTCTTAAGGCGCACGCCGAAATCGCGCGGCCATCGCTAGCGCTGATATACACATCCACATAGCACATGTGTGTTCGAACCATATTGCTATTGTTTACAGCCCTCGACGTCGGCGGTGGCGTCCCTCAAATTAGGAGCAAGCGCACTTAATACCGCGATATTAAATCTCGCAAGCGAGCCATTTCTTCGTCTGCGTGTTCTTCTTTTAGGCGAAGAAGAGAAGCTTGCGGCGCGGAATGAAAGAAATGAAAGATTTCGTGATAACAAAGTCTTCTTCAATCTTGCTCAGAGTGTGAGTCAATCTGGTTTTCTTAATAACACCTAATGCTTTACTCTGCTCAGCTGATAAGCGAATAAGTCATAATAGTATGGAGTAATTCATTGTTAATGCTTATGGCAAGAAACGAAAATTTCATTGAGCCGTAGAAATTGATTAAACATTTATGAAAGGTGCGTCAAGTCAAGTGGTCAAGCGTGCGCCCTCTTTAGCAAAGGGTCATCTATCTTAAAGTGGGTTGATTTACGAGTGTTATTTCAATGCGGCCGTTCTGTCTTAAATATACGAACGTCCATAAACCGGCCCTCTTTTCATGCAACAAACACCTTCTGCGTACCTGAAACGCGCGCGCAAGTGTCCGAAGATATTAATGATAGGGCCGCGTGCAACGCGTCAACATGTTTAATGATAAATGAGTGAGAGGGCGGCAAGCAATAGCCGAATATTATTCACGCGCTGTGTACATTTATAAAAGTATAATGTATACAATTATATTCCTATTAATCAATCAAGGCATCTGGCAATTGTCGTTCAAGTAATAAATTATTAAAGTGCGTTCGTTCTATCACTACTTGCACAGATAATCATAACTAATTGAATCATATTTGAGCGGCATGAGTGGAGAATAATGATTTCCGCACGCGTATAAACGATAAACGGATGTTTACGCATTTTGAACCGGAAGAGCGGCATTTGCATTTAGTGGACAGTGTCCTAACATCCCCTTTCGAATTTACGCCGGCCATCAACTTCCTTCATCTCATTCATACGCTTGCGCGTCAATATTGCATTTGAATGCTTGCCTGCTTGCTTGCTTGCCTGCCGCCTCCCCTGTTCGCAGATTCGATTTAATTTGAGAAGCAATTTCGCTTAATTGACAAATCTGTCAAATATGGAATTAAGCCGTACTCGGGAGCGCGTACACCATCCCCAAAATGCAAAAGGGTCAGCAGAGACGTATGCGAGTCGTCTCGTCTCGCTTTGCCTTTGCCCTTTTCGTGCGCGCTCGCACCAAATGCGAAATCACTCTTCAGCTTTGCAAATCTCTGCATGCGTATGCGTATAAGCGTATGTATAAAATATAAATCTGCGTATGGAATGTGACGCCGTTCACAGCGGGATTTAGAGCTTAAAATCAGGGGCATCAAGGGCGGCGGCGGCTGCCGATTCACCACTCATTCGCGTGCGCAGCAGTGCATTGAAGGGCAATTTGAGTTACATGCAGGGGGTTTTCAAATATGGCCCGAAGGTGTGTTGAGTCGCGCTCGCACTAATAAGCCGATTAGTAAATTTCATTAGGTCAAATTGATGGTTTTATATGCTTTTTTAATGGATGCGACTGGCGCGTTCTCCTCCCCATGAGGGAACGACCGAACGGGATGAATGTGTTATAATCCGGGGTCCTGTGCAAAGCGACATCTCACGTTTTGTTTACGAGGCGTATTAACAAATCGCAACCACTTTTGCTTCAAATTTAATATTACCTGTCTAGAATTTTGAATTGAATTGTTTTTCGTGAGGTTCAAGTTGATGTTGATATACATGTGTGACAGACCAAAATATTCAGGTTTTATCGCTGTGAATGCATGAAGATACCCGCGGGAATATCCTGATTTGGACATTGGTTTTGCGGAACTGCATCGAGCACTCAACAGCGCTCGGGGACTTTGCGCGTGTCGCGTCGTCTTCTCCCTTTTAACACACTGCCTTGTTGCGGCTTTCGCAGGCTTTCAAATATTTTCGATACGCTCTTTTCATATTTGGGATAACATGTTGTGACTGCCGAAAATGCACCCGGAAAGTGTCCTAAAGTGCTTCGGATTTGAGCGTGCAAACATGCAAAGCGTTTTCATGAATATAAAAATGCACTTTGAGTACATTTGTCTATTTTTACCTCAAACATATCTTATTTGATACGAATGATATTAGTTGCACTCCTGATTAATAAAGATCGCGTTCGAATTGCGTTTTGCTTTCAATTTGGCATTGACTCTTGCTTTTAGAGCGCCCTCGCGGAGATGCCACTACGTTGATTTAATTATGAACGGCACTCCACTTGGATTGCAGGAGCGCCAAGCAACGCACGCGTGTAGACGATTGATGGGCAATATTTTTCCCTTATTCGCATGCACCTCGAACATGAACATGAACTCCATTCGTTACGCTTCGTCTATCTGTTCGATAACTTGGCCAAAACATCAGACGCGTTCATTCACTCGCAGCTTTTTAGCTCGTAACTCACTCGCTAAGAAAAAGTTCAGTCGACTTCTTTGAGCATTAATCTGGTGTACAATATTTAATTTTAAAAAGGCATTCAAAGTACGCTAAAACTAATTAAACTTGGCTTGTTATACTTACCTTGCTAGCAGCAGTGCATAACTGAGAAATTCAGCTCACTTTAGCCGCCCCCGCATTTGCGTGGATTGCCGCCGCTGTGCCGTTCTTTGTTCGGTACGTGAACCCGTCCAAAACGCAAACATATATAAATTACGCTTAATTACAACAATTTTATAATTTGTACTTTCCGCGCCTTGATTAATTAACGCGCAAGATTAATGGCGATTGTAAATTATCATCTTCTCGTACGTTGCGAACTGAGTGCAATGTTATGTTATTTCTTCGTCCATGAAATTTCTTGCTTTTTCCGCGGCTTAAGAAGTAAAATAATTTTTTCGAAAGAAAAACAAGTTGTTTTCATCATTAAAGAGGGGGGTTTGTCTACCTTTTAAAAAAAGGTATAATTCGTGTGGCGGCTCGCGCGTTTTCTCAATTTAGGTAAATAATGCTCGCATACATTATTGAAGCGCACGCATTCATTTCTTGTGTATTTTGGTGCGGAGGAAACCGCGCGTGCCAGAAATAAAAATCAAGCCGACAAGCGTTGAGGTAGTGAGTGAAAAGCGCGGCAATTTATTGCGTTTGCGTTGCAACGCATGAATAGAAGATGCAAGAGGAAGGAATTATCCCAAATGGGCATTATTAACAAACGGAACGCACCGAAAATTATTTACAAAAAATCTCACGCTCGCTGCTGGATGCGTCTCCACCTAAAAATGTCTTTTTTACTCATAAGTGCCGCGTTTTACGACATTTGAATGCACGCGTTCGCATCGTATTGTTAGAATATGTGAAAAAATATCTATCTATCGGGGGAATGACAATATATTTTTAGAGAGAGAATGCTTTTCTTTATTTACCGGCGTGTTGCACGTAACGTGGCAAATTGGCTTAAAACAAGCGGCACGCGTGTGCACTTTAAAAAGTGCGCCTAATTACGATGATTTCTCATTTCTTTTGCATATGTCGAATGCGTTTAAGATCTTAAAATACTGTGAACGACGGGGAATTACGTTGTTCGAATGTAATGTGATGTGAGTGTTTGAAATATTTATGCTGGAACTCGTCTATAATTAAATGTGATTTTCATAGCGTTTATAAAATTATTTGCATGAAAATGTGACGCAAGCAGTTCATAAAGTTGCTCGGCGGTCTGTTGTTTACGTCGATTTGGAAACGCGACCGATCAATCAAATCAAAATGTTGGGCCTGTCGAAAATGCGCACGAAAATAACCCAGCTTGGATAAATAAATATTCGGGGAATAAGTCAGTCGCCCATCCATTTAGTGTAAATTTTATTTCGCTTCATCGATTAATGAATTTCATGAATTTCTCAAATGCGGAGCAAAACAAATTCATTGTGTATTATTTCCTGTCATTCGGGCAATGATAAAAGACAAACGCTATTCGACTGTTTCGCGCGAAATTAATTTTTAATTTTAGACTAGACGAAATTTAATTTGCAAATGAATTTCATCATTTCCCCTCATATTAATGTAATCGCGCACATAAAGGGAGGCGCTTGGAGGCGGCAACGGCGTTCGTCAATTGAAGCAATCTTCATATTAAAGCATTAACCCCTCGAGCAAACGGCATAAGCCATAACGAGCACGAAATAAGCGGGCGGCGGCAACGCCAACGACTGCCGTGGATAGAGGCGGCATACACGTTATATGTACATACAAAGCATCCGCTGATGAACTCCCATCATCATCATTATCATCTTCTGCGTCGTTGTGAGCATCCGCACAATATGAACTTGAATAATTTCAGTCGGCAAAACGTAACGGGGGGAAGGAAATCGATTAGTATGTACGCGCGTTTTCTTTGGGGGTTGCAAATTCAAGTCCACGTCCGAAACGTGCCGAATAAAAAATGCGTAATAAAAACAGAATCGTTGTATGTTCGTGCGGGTTCCTTCCGGAAAATTAAACCGTCGTTCGTTTGCTTGTAATCTGCACACTGTGTTTGCATTTTATTCATCACGGAATGAACGAAATGACGAAGCAGTAACGCGTACTGCCCCCGAAAAACCATTCAAGGAGAAAAAAATTTAAGCGGAAGAAGACGAAGGAAAACTGACCGTTGTATATGCTAATCAGGTGTCTGCGCGTTTAAGAAAAAATGCTTATCATTCATTTTCCACTTTCCCCTAAACTTTGCATTTCTTTTCTAAGGAATACATTGAAAGCGAAGTAATTAATTAATTTGGAAATTCCGCAAGGAAAATAGAAGTAAGTTTTTTACGAGTTGCTTAAAAGGTATTTAAGGTCATGAACGCAATCAATCAAAGTATTTTTACTTGAAATGTCAGGAAAACGACGCATTTTTATAAAACTTTTCCGGTAGGATAAACTTATAAATAGACACACATTAGAAAAGATTTCCTTCAAGCATCACTTTTATTATCGTGCATCTTCATCATATTCTTCATGTCGACAAAAACACTGAACACGTGAGAGCAAGTCCTCTGAGGGTGTTTTTTCTTTCTATATAGAGTGTTTAAGAATCTTATATCCCTGGAATAAAAAGTTAATAGCATAGGAACTTTATACAACGCAAAGGAAATGAATTAATATCTTTATCAATTTATCATCATTTTTGTACTTGGAATGGAAAAGAAAGCTAAAAGATATGTGATATATTGTAATAAAACTATTACAATATGAGATTTCCTTCTGTTTCACTTAGCACGCAAAATGATGCGGGTTTTTGCCGCCTCCGCACTTCAGTTTTTTTATTTTTACTATTATTATTATGCGAGAGGGCAGGCCGACCTCGGTCCATCTCCCTTGACGAAGTGACCGCGATACATCAAGTAATATCAGAGTTGTCGGTGGCGATGCTACCCTTGGGCTTACCGCGCGTCCCATACATTTCAATCCTGGACGTCAACGCGACTTCATAGCCTTCCACTTCTTCTTCTTCTTGTGCTTCCTTTGGCGTGGTTCTCCTGATGGCGGCCACGGCGGTGCAGCTTCATATATCATCCGCGTGGCAGGTTTTTTACACTTTTTCGCTTTTTTACCTTTTTCGCTCACTTTGAGCGCAACACTAAAAGGGGAGCAAAGTTTTAGCATAAAGTTTCTCGGGGGATGATTGAGTGATAACCATAGCGTAATAATAATAATACGACGAGAGCAAGTATAAAAGTGCTTATGCACCTACGTATTAATTAAAAAGCTAAAAGAATAAATCCAGTGCGATATTATCGAATGGTTCTCGGCTCATTCGTGCAGTGGGCAAACACAAAAAGTAAGCGAGCAAGAAGCCAAACAAATGAAGAAAAAAAGCCGGCAACAAGCGCATTGAAAAAGCATAAGAAACGCGGACAATGTCGTGCAAATGCATAAAGCAAGCATAATATGTAAATTTTATCGCGATTACACACCGCGAGGAATATGCCTGCTGCTGTGCTCAGCAAGGACATAAAAACTAATTAACAAAATACATTTCTTCGCAATAACGTTGGCGACGCAGATTACAAAGAATTATAAATTAATTAAATTGACCATTCCAAGACATTTTTTTGATATGGAGATTAATTAAGGAAAATTCAAATGAATTTCTATAAATATTGCAACTAGACGAAATGACTATGTTGGAAAATCTCATGAGAAATTGAATGGATGAATGAATACCTTTCTTGAAAATTTGTGCGTTCTGGTTCTCCTTCTTGAACGTCGCATAATTTGTGACGCTCGCTAAATTTATGGTCTTTATTTTGCGAGCCAATTAATTAATTCCACGGAGCCGCCATGTTAGGCTTGGTGGATATGCTCTTCTGTTCATTCTCATCGCTGTTGCTGCTGCGCGCCTTCTTCTTCTCCGTCGTCGTCGCGAAGAGTAGCAGCTAGTTGAGCCATTATCCAAGATTGCGACGCGGGCTTATAGCGTGACACCGGCTATAAATCTCATTCGGGTATCTAATATTCGAACGCGCGTACTCCAACCAACGGATGACAATATTTGAGTGCTGCTTGCACCGAAATTAACACAAGTTTCGTACTCGCACACCACTTGAACTGCAAAAAAAATGCATTGACTTGAGAAGAAGTAAAACTCATTAATCAACTAACTGACCACTTTCCAACTCAATAATTAATTTCAAATGAATTGTAAACCTATTGAATAATTGCGCACGTTGGAAGTGCTGCAGCGTGTGGCAGATTATTTTAATAGAAACGCAATGGAGAGAATCCTGGAATTTATAATGGCCAGCGAGAGTGTCTCCCTTTTCCGATTGTTAGTACTGCAACAAATTCAATTCGAACTTTGTACGGGCGCGCGTATTGCAAGAGTGCGTTTTGGCAGGTCCACTAATGACAATTGGCTGCACTGTCCTCCTGAAAGTGCAGCATGCCTGCTGTCCCCCCATTTGGTCGGTGCAGACGTCTATGAAAGGGATGAAAGGGTTACATTTAAGTGCGCCAAGTTGCAAATTGCTGGGTATTGTTTGAATAGCAATGAACTTTTATTAGCAAATTCATAAAGATATTTATTTTTTAAATGGTAACTTGTTTAGAGATGTAGAAAAAATTTTAATGGCTAGATGCGAAAAAGTAAAGTTTTCTTTATGTGTCAATGAACAGGTTTAAGTCGTCTCATGTCGCGCGCTAATATTTTCCGAGGAAGACCTTATTAGTAACAAATAAGTTTGCGCACGGCTAAAACAAGCGTTATGTTCCGCAAATCGATAAATAACGATTTTACGGTTAGATTTCAATGAATTTGTACCATATTCACTTCTAGCACTTGCCTTCTTTTACTGTCTAGCGCTTTTTATAAAAATGCACTCTTGATGCATCAAGAAATAATTCAACTTTGCAACTTATCTAACGGTATTTTATACAACTAACTAGTATACGAGTACATAATTAATTTAAGTTTATTGGCACCATGATTTTTAATTTAGTTACAAGACAAAACGACGTGCGTGCGCTGCATTAATGACGTGTGGAAATTAAGTTGAGAAAGATCAATAGAAGTCGAATTAACGATACGAAAAGATGAAATCCAGAAATCCATATGTTTTTTCAATGTTTATCAAACATTTCAAATGGCGTGCGCGTGCATTCTGTACATGCACATTTATTAATACTTGTTAGTTAGACTTCACTAGTTGGCTTTAGTAAACGAGTGCTTTCGGCGCGTTCGGTCTATTTATGAGAGGATAATCGCGCGCGCCGTGCGAGTTCATCTTCTTATTGACTTTCATACACACATTTCGCGCTGGCATCAACTTTTAAATAAATATTCAACTTCATATTGCATCTTGCGTATGCATCGCCGGGCAAATCAAAACGCGCAAACGCGATTCGTTTATTGTGTTTCAACATCACTTTCAACATCCATACACGTTTTATTTTTAGACATATTAAACGCGTAAGTTACTTATTTGAAATTCCAATTATTGGAATAATCAACTAGCTAGCCATTTAGCAGTGTTAATTCTATATTTTTTTATTCAAGTAAATTGTACGTTAGAATTTTCCAGTTGCATGTTTAGCATATTGATTTAAAAGAACAATAACCAACAAAGATAATAAAGAGTTTTTAAGGGTCATTAACGAAAAAGATTTGAATACATTGGAAGAAAACGATTTTGAATAAAAGACCAAAACAAATAAGGAATTTTAAAAAGCTTGAAATATATTAAGCATTCGAACGCAGTAAAAAAGCCTTGTGGGAAGAAGAAGAATGAAAAAATAAAAATAACGAAAAAGGGTTAGAATATAACTGAAATTTTGGAATCCAACTTTATAGGCGTTTTTTGTCTCGGGTGGAGATGACCGAATTTTGTCGATACGATCACCAAAATCAATTTGAATATTGAGAGGTGCTTCTTTAATGACTTTTTTTACGGTTTATTGTCTCGATCATTAAGAGCTAAACTTATACAATTGAACAGTCATAAAAACGACACCGCCGTTAAATAAGAAATAGATTTATCATTAGCGAATAGATAACAACGCGGCGCATTTTTATCATTTTCTTTT
The DNA here is from genome assembly GCA_030264675.1 of Anaulacaspis nigra. Classification (NCBI taxonomy): domain Eukaryota; kingdom Metazoa; phylum Arthropoda; class Insecta; order Coleoptera; family Staphylinidae; genus Anaulacaspis; species Anaulacaspis nigra. The sequence continues at coordinate 94,121 of JARJDV010004422.1, forward strand.
ATGCCTAGTGTATTTGTTTGATATATATAAATGTGTCGAGTGCGCAAACACGTCTTTACCATAAAATTCTATAAAGCATGTGCGCGACTAGAAAATGCTGTTAGTTTTACTATCAGCAAGTTCTTACACACTGTCGCGGTTTATATCTCTTTTTTTACAACAAAAATGTACCAGCAAATAAGTTTTCTCTCATTTTGAAAATAACATTATAAATGTGGGAAGCATACGCAGTGGATGAATATCTGAAAATTGAAAGTGTGCAAAATTGATACATGAATTGAGGAAAGGGCGTCGTTGTTTGATAATCGATGAAATGCATCTCGTGCAACGCTTGATGTCAATGCGTGCCTGAATTATGATAATAATTACTTTTAATGTCGAGTGGTTCATGTTACCCCATGACATATTTATTATCGACGCTCGACCGAATGCGAGTGCGGACATTCGAGTGGTCACTCTTGTTGTTGTCCGGTGCGTCTCCCTTTCAATTCGTAGTCGCGCGTTCTGTAAAATAAATACAAAATGCATTCAAACGAGTTCTTCAATTTTTTATCTCAATATAATTCGAATATTCCGATATTTAATTAAGCGAATAAAATTAAAATAACTTCAATTAAAAGTTTTTGGGCTAGGTATTCGGCGATATTATCGTGTTGCTGGAGTAAAATAAAAGCATTATGTTGAACCACCCCTAACTGAATTCGAATGCATTGTCGTTATTGTTGCTCCTGCTTTTGCTGCAACTTGCTTGCTCTCATTCGCGTGCGCTGCTTGCTTTCGCTCAATTTTGGTCGCACTCTCCTCTCGCAGTATGTGATTACCATTAGTGAACGGCTAATGGTAATTGCTGATGATGCCATCGAGATGATTCAGAAACGTCGGCGGCGGCCACAAATTTACAATAATTAATTTGCGTCAGCCAATAACACTCCCAGCACAGGCAGCGGCTGATCATTAATCACACGTTGAGCGCGACGGCGGCGGCGGCGGCAGGGTTTCTCTTGCAATGCTGCCACCAATTTGTGCTGCTATATGCGCATATATTCATCAAAAATTCTTTAATCAATTCTTGCATTAGAATTTATTGCTAGGCTTACGAGTCAAGTGAAAGATTTAAATTGAATTAACTTCGCTCCGGCCTGGGTAAGTTGCTGTAATATTTTTACAGAATATGGCAAATATTTTGATATTATTCTCCGGTGCCTGGCGCGCAGACTCGCTCTGTATAAATCTTAATAAAGCGGCAGATATGTGGTGATAAATCCCCATTTCTCTTTGAGATACGTCCTCATTAATCGTAGCCGGACGTGTCCGTTTACGGTGGTAGCAATGCCGCCTCCAGCAGCAAGCGCTACCAGCGCCGCCACCATGTTTCATCCACGAGCGTACGGCAACATCCTTGCCCTGTTTTCTCTCGCCGCGCACATACATACTATTTGCCCATCTTGCCCGGAAATGTATGTTAAATGCGCGTTCATAATTCAACCCAGCAGCCAGCGACCGGCGCGTTTCATTTTATTCCTCATTGCGCAAATATATCAATTTAAATTTTTATCTCCTCCGTGCCGGCGAACGTGTCGTGAAACGACACAAACGAAATATGTAAGTGGCAAAATAATAATAATCAAGGCGTACGCAGTCAAGTGAAGAATTGTCGCAGGAAATGTACGCACTTAAGAAATGTGCGTGGAAACGCAATATTAGCCGATGCGTGACGCTTATTAAGAAATTCCATTAGCATAAATTAATGCATTGTTTGATTGTAAAATACGCGAAAGACACACTCATTTCGTCAGCAAAGTGCCGTTGTTTTTCCACGCTTCACTAACATCATTGAGCAGAAGCTGCGAGATGGAAGGAAAAAAGTTGAAAAACAAACACAAATTTTATAGATTTATTGCAAATACGAACGCCCTTTTTCGGACCCTTCTTTTTTTCTCGCATTGGCAATAAAACGAAGCGACCATTCGCAAGTGAATTATTAATCAAGCACTCGGTCATGCACTATGACCAAACGCAGTAGCAAATACAAAAAATACATACGTAAAACTAAATGTATAAAACACGCGATGCGGCCGACTCCGCATGGAAAAACCAATATTTAATAACTTATTGATGAATGCATCAAAGTGCGGAGTGCATCGTTCAATTTTCACTCTTGTTTTACAAGTTTACACGCGCGCGTAACAAACGTGGGGGGTGCAACGTTAAATTTTCATGTTACAATTTCAATTTTTAGTACTTATAACGTAAATTATTTAATCAAACATACGAAACGCGTAAAGTGAAAATGTTGCTTATTGTTCTGTTAAACAAACAAAAGCCTTTGTTGAGTTTTATACTTTTTTATGTTATTTCCCATTATAAAATCAAATATCAGTTTATTACACGTAAAATGTAATGGAAATTACAAATTATCATATCAATTCAGTAATACTGTAAAACGACAACCTTATTGAGTGTGACTAAACAATGATTACAATAATTCAGTATAATGGTAAATTAAAATGAGTTATAACAGAATACAAAGTCAACATTATGACCTTAATTTAGGTTGGGAAGTGTACAGGATATTTAACAGTACGTTTTATCGTTAGGAAAATTTGAAGTTTTTACAATTTTTGAGGTTTTCTATGGGCCACTTTGTATTCGCGATTAATAATTGCGATTATGAATAGACATTTAGTATTTGAACAAAACGATACGATAATCGAACGTACCATACAAAACAAGTGAAGCACTCATCCGCTAAGGTGCACTTCCGGTTCGCGCAAACATTACATCAATTAAGAATGCATGGATGTCCGGTTTTAATGCGCACACATTCGTTATTTATCACATTATATTCATGCCGTCATTATTATTATGTTATTCATCTGATCTCATTAGACATCAACCTGCAAAACGTTTCCAATGTCAATTATTATCCAATCTGTTTGTTCGCGCAAATCGCATTAATAGAACTCTTTGTTGAATCGCTCGCTATGATATAATATCAAATAATAGAAAATTGATTTGGTTCAAGCCTTACAAACCGCTCAACAATGCGCGCTGAACAAAAATAATGAAATCATTTTCAATGGGCATATTGAAAAGGTTAATAGGGTTATTAAAGGGCTTGGTTTTCAGTTTATTGTTGCATAAATAGCATCAATCATTGATTTATTTATGCTTGCATAATATTTTACGTACGTACGTATAATTTGTTAAAGGATTACGTAATTCTGCATAATTTAGTGGGAAACTGAAAAAGTTGGCGCGCTGGAAAAAAGTTGAACAATGAGTAGGCGAATGAAATGTTTGATAAATTTATTTCTTCATTAAGTAGTTGATATTTTCCGGTTTCGTTACTACAAACTGCACAGACTTTACTTTGGCGGAAGTTTCATCAGTTTTGCATAAGCATTGTTTGTAATAAATGCGTTTAATTGCATTTTATTGTTTACTTCTTGTCTCACTTCTTGAGCATGCATAACTTCCGGCTTCAGAAGGAAGTACGGTTAATGTTTGCTGCATTACAAGTTTCAAGATATTTCGCTTTTATGGTTGTTATGATAAAAACAATTCATTTATGTATTACGAAAATGAAACTATAAAAAGTTTAAAGGAGTCGAGTTAACGAGCTTATTTGAGTATTGTACTCGCGTGTTAACTAAGCCTATAATTGGAATCACTCGAATTTCAATCCATTTCATTTAACAAAATGCTCACTTCTTCTTTTGCGCTCTTTATGCATCACGAGTGGCGCGTTTCTTTATTTGCGTGGCCAGCAAATGAAAAGCTTTAGAGAAGTCTGCATTCTGATTGCAGAATGGACACTGCGTGCGCATGCATGCATTGTGCATGTGCATAAATGACAGACAAGAAGACGGACAAGTCAAAGAGTGACGCGCAATGTATAAAGCAAGCAGAGTACGACGGAAAGAACAGCGCTGTTATTTACAGGACTTAATTATCGGGTTTGCCTCTTTGCGCGCAAGTCTCGTCTTCTTCTTCCATCGTCTTTGCATTTATGCTGCTCGTACGTTATTGGCTGTTAGTGCACAACCAGCAAGCACAATGAGCGTGTTCTTCTCTTTGCGAATATAAAAATATTATGATTATACATAAATGCACTTGAACACAGCACCACACGTTTGTTTCGCGGCCATTTAACTTTTTCAGCGCCCAAGAAGAACACTCCTCCAGCATTCGGAACAAGAACTAATCAATGGCGAATTCAATTGTTCTTTTTATGTTTTACTGCGAGTGCCTTGAGAGTGGAAAAAATCTATAAGTTGTCCATTGCCCATATTGGGGAGCTAATGAAAATTTGAGACATGTTCGTTATATATTTGCACATTGCAAACACGTCGTTGGCACGGACGATGATGATGATCAGAGTTTACTGCTGGCAGCTACGCGCATTGTGGATGGACAGTACGATGAAGGGTTCGGAAATATTTAGGACAAATAGATCATTAGCGAAGAGAGGAGCGCACAACTTTGGCCGTATGTTTCGTGCTGCCGGAAATACGTGAATGTAAATGGCAGCATCCGTCTCTTTTCAAGGGTTTACGTTGGGAATTGTTGATATGTTGCGCGTGTTCCTATATATCTGGAACAAAACTCGCCCTCTCAGTCGCCGCGTCTCTTCTTCGCGCACAATACAAACACACGTTGTCCGCCCGCCTGCAAAATGCCAGATGTACTCATCAAGTTCGCAATCAATGAGATGTCCAGCTGCCCGCTCACACACTCAATAAACTCGCGCGCGCAGATGAAACCATTAGAGTCGAGCGGTGTCTTTAGCCTGTCGAATGCGTAAATTTCATCTTGAAATTATCATAATTTTGCCTAAGAAACAATGTAGTAGCCATATGTGTGTAGTAATAATAGTTATCCAATTAGTTAGAACTGCGTAAAATTACTCATGAGAATATAATGAAATGAAATGAGAATGCGAGCTGCTTAGAGCATGTGTGTACACGATGTGTTCACATACACCGCACGTAGAATAACACTAAATACGCATGTAAACCCTTTTTGGCTGCGGCTCCTCAACGAAAATTAGTGGAGAAATGTTACACCTCAGAAGCAAGCATTACGTGCAATTTGCTCCATCCTGCTACATACGTACATTACACGCAGACTGACGGCTAAAATAGTTTAGTTTTCGCTCCATTTCACCTGCTTGCTTGCTTGCAATACACGAAAACAACGTTGGAATAAGATCACCTCATATTATATCTTCATGCCTAGCTGCTTATTTTAATACGCCAGTCAGCATTCTACATTAGCACGACGCGCATGCAAATCGAGATTGAAATGCGCGATAAATGCGTGGGCGCCGTTCGAAGTTCAAGTTTAAATTCTCGCGTTTGCACGCACGCACCAAGTTCATGGGAATTGTTGTAGTGTGCAGAGCGCGCGCGCGCTTCACCTGAATCGTAACGAAAAAATATTATTAATCGTTTGTTTCCTTTTGGCTTTTCGTGCTTTTTAACACGCGATCAGCGACGAACCCTCTCATAAACGGCGAGCACGCAAGCAATCTTGAAGATTTTTAATTAATTTCCTAACAACTCTTTACACACAATCAGTTCAGTTTAATTTATATGCAAATTCAACTTGTTAATTGCTTATAAGTTTTCAAGATATTGATATATTGCGATGCCCTACAAATGCGAATTTCACAAAGGAAATGAACGTTAGCGATATCGTGTGATAGGAAACGATGAAATATGCGCCGATTAAGTGTCTCGTGGTGGTGGAGGAAGGAAGAAACTATCATATTCTTCTTGGCTCGTTGCGCATGGTAGTGTTTGGTGGTGTTTGTATGGAAACCGTATAAACCACCTACGAAATACAAAATATCATCTTCGTCGTTTGGGTTTCAATCAAGCGCCTTTTGTCTTTACGATTTCCACCATAAAATCTATGCGCATCTTTCTCATATTCACGCCGAACGCGGTGTGGGAACTTGAATATTCAACTAAATGACTCACAAAACTCAAAATCGAATAAAAAACAAACGTCCAGCGACGCACATTTACAAAGGAATGTAACTAGATATTTTCGTCATTGTCGTCTAATAAAATATAGCTCATCCGTATTCGTAACACGCTCAAAATTAAAAAACATGAATCGTATTGAATACCAAATTACATTTATCCTCCGTACATAAATCAATCAATTAATAAGTGTCAATATAATTCAATCACATTTGTTGTTGTGTGCGCGCGCGTGATACGCGGTGAAAAATAAGAATAAAACGAAAAGGTTCGGAGGGCAACATGCGCCCCAGGAGGCTGCCATCGAACGCGACGGGTGTGCCGCTCCCGACGAAAGCGTCCCGCCGTCATGGGATATGTAATTACGCCGCGTAATAATTCCCGTCCGTCACCTCCAATGATGGTCCATGCGTTCGTGGCGCTGCGAGTGTAATAATTGCACAAGGGAGTGAAAAAGATGGAGCATCCGAATGCATCATTAATATTATCGAATTTAAAGCGCCTTTTAAAGCCGCCTGCCTTCCAACTTGATGCGCATTTCAGAGACCACATGCTGACTTTTTTATTATAATACGCAGGGCGCTTATTTGTTTTACTCATCATATCAACGCTCCCCGTGTTATGGCTTAAGTTATTAGCCAATGATTTTTTGATGGCTTCATTATGCGGTCATTTGTCACCACTTGATGAGAAATCAGGGAGATTTTTGAAGACAAAAAGTAGTATTTACAGTTGTTGCTTATTATTGGATAGGAATATTTATGAGATACATTCATAGTGCATGCAATTGTATGAATAACTGAAAAGGCTTGGTGCATTCAGAGATATTCGCAAATAACTAACAACGCTCACCGTTTATTCATGGCACAATATATAAATTGATAATTGAATTAATGCCATCGATAATCGATGCGGATTTATGCGGTGCACGCTTATGCAATAATATTGTCTTCAACTCTGCGTTCGCCTGCTTGCGGTACTTTTTCGTTATTTATTTATTCGCAAATCCCACAACATGTGAATGCGAATAAAACGTATAATAAAACTCGAAATGCCACTCGCGCTGAGGCCTAATACTTATTAGCATTAGGTGCTCTTCGGCTTAAGTGCACCGAGTTAAAAAGACGAGTACATAGCTATTTGCGCATTTTTTGCCACCTTCGCAGGACGAGTGCGAGCTTTGTTCGTGCAATTAGCAATAATATTTGCTTGATAAATTGCGAACTTTATTCAGCGCGCGCAGGTTGTTCATTCGCCCATTGGTTTTTATTCGCAGCCAAATGTTTCCGCATTTTTGCTTATTTGCCCTTTTTTCTCTGATTATCCTCGACGGGAGAGCAGCACTTACGCATTCTACCAGCGATGAAACGCAAATACGGCGCGCATTTTCTACCTGTGAGCGTCGCAAAAATTCAAACGCGAAAACAAACGTCCAAGCAAATTCGAACGGTAAATATAGCTGATTTTTATATCAAACAATACTTTACTTCATTAGCGTTGAAACTTGCAAAAAGTATTTGTGTCGGTAACGCAATTGAATGCTGAACGTTGTTATGCAATGATAGAAAATGTCGATAAATTAAGAATGAACGGAAATATAAATAATACTTTTCCACGATTAGAGGCTTGAGCAATAAATTCACATACATGCAAAATGTTTAATAAATAAACAAATAACTCATCCATATTGTTCTATTGTGTAATAATTTATTCGCAAACAACGAGACAACTGGTAATGCAGAGAAAGATACCGAACGGAATAAAATGTTGTTGGTCTTTGTCGGAGATTTGCATTCAGCGATAATAACTTAATAAACGCGATAAATCACTGGCGAACAATTTGAGCTCCCTTTGAATTGCTCTCTCGCGCGCACACATTCAGCGAGCATTAACAAACATCGAAACATTTCCATTGCATTCCAGTAATTTATGCAATACTCGTGAGCGAATACCGCGCAACATTTTCATATTCATGCACGATTATTATAAATACTCGCGCAATTTTTTCCTTATTTTCAAACTAATGTGAGCGACGTAAACATGCACAGAAACTATAGATTTATAGATAATGTCTGTCATAATAGCTTGAACAACAATAGAAATCGCTTTTCCGTCCGGGCGATTGATCATTAAACGCAGGGAAACATGTTAAATATCAAACGATTTTGATCTTACTTATAACTCTGTTCGGTAGCAAATGAAAGGCACTCGATAAATCATGCAAAACTAAACCTTGATCATATTTAATTATACGCGCAAGTGATGTGTGAACGAGCTGATGGACAGCGCGCAAATCGATGGACGTCATTTATCTTTTGATTATGTTAGGCAATCAAACGCGCGCATTTTGTAGTTTATGTGTAGTTTAGGGGTATATATTCGAAGAGCATAAGTGGCGCAACGAACGGCGTGTGCATTAATGCATGATGGAACGTCCTCCCTGGTCGCTGCCGCCGCCACTGCCGCCGAAATGCACAAAGGGTTTTAATCAGCGCTTCGCTTGTGCTCAACGCTACTACGGCAAACAACTGGATGCGTGTCCACAGTCAAAACATCATAGTAATCGGTTTTGATTAGATTTTCATCATCAAACATGATTCTGTCATATCAGCAACAACGCACAACCCTCGTACTCCCATTGATAGGTTATTGAATTATTCATTGTTTAACTGTGCAAAATTTCATGAGCGAATATCCGTCAACGTGGAAAATATTGAATTAAAAACAGACATTTGCATTATTTGACTAAGTAATTAATTTTGACCATTCTCATCGGACATTAATGAAGCAAAATAAATAACACGGCATTAAGAGATAAAATATAATAAAACAAATAAAAAGTTAATTAACGAAACATAGACGTAACTTGGGTGAAACAACGAAGAAGAAAGGGACGATAAAAATGCTGCGCGAGATTAATTTAAAAGTTTTAATTTCATTCGCATAAACATAATTAAAGCGATTTATTCAAGGGGTCCTCCACACTTCCATTGCCTTTTTGTTTCTTTATTTTTTCTTTCTTCATTTTATTCTTTTTGTTCATTCATTCATTCTCAGCACAACATCTCTCTCTCATTCCACTTACTTGCGCAAAATTCCATCTTTATCAGAACGATCCATCCATTCATTCTTCTGCTTCTTTTCGTACTTCTTGTGCAAGTGCAATTATTTCTTTCTTTTTTAATTCGTAATTTCTAAGATAACGCAGCATAAATACACAAGAGTCGTTCATTTGCCCGCCCCTCGTCCTCGTCCTTTTTCGGGAAGAAGGACACGACAATACGCCAGGACACTAACACCTAAAATTTTTGCTGGGGAACAAGAGGAAAACACCGAAAACAAGAGGGGAAAACGCCAAGTACAAATACAATGCCGAATGAAATATAAAAGTGAAAAGTTTTTTTCCAATGTGCGCGCTCTTTTTCTTTCATATTCGCGACCTGCAGCATTTCTTCCAAATGCTGCCTCCGCTCATGCTCGTGTTCGGCCATCGAGGCACCGACGGTGCGCTATTAAATTAAATTAATCGCCCCCCGTCCGTATACATTTCTGTGGCAATATTTTAAATCTGTTTCTTCTATCTCTTCGGATGCTTCTTTCGCGTCTCACTTGCGCGCTCATTTGGACCTTTCCTTAATTTACGTTGGGTTTGCTGAAAAACTTTTTTAAACAAGCTTCTCGTTAAGCAAAAAATAAAAAAAGAGTTTCACTAGCGAAAAATGCAAACAGATGTGTAATTCACCTATGTCAAAAATAATAAAATTTCAAGTTAGTGGGTGTAATTCTCTATGATTCGTATGATTTTTATTGAGCTGTTAAATAGTTTTTCATTCGCGCTTAAATTCAGGAAGAAAAAGTCATATTAAAACTCATTCGCCAGCCGCAAAGGAAAACCATAATAAGCAAACAGTGCGTGCGTGGTGTTTACACAAGTCGCGCGCGTGTTCCTTACATAAATATCTGGCTTATCGCGCTCGTTCGTGAGTTCCTGCAGGATGATGGAACGTGCGAAAGAAGACACCTAAAGGGGTTCGTCGAGTGTTATTGGTAATCGTCATCGGCAGTCACTGAAAAACACATTTGAGCTTTAATTACATACGATAAATATCTAGATGAAACCAACTTTTACCTAGAAAACTATTCAAATTTATATTTTCAATAGAAAGATATGCAGATCACATACCTATCCATATGTAGGCATAAACGAAAATCAAGCAGCCACTGTTCTGAAGGCAAAACCACCGACGCAAAGGGAAGAGCAATAGTAATAACCAAAAGCAACCCTTAGAGTAAACGAGTGAAGCGTTAGCGGAAGATGAAAGATATGAACGTTGAACACACATTCATGTTAACGTCAAAGCCGCCACCGAACAAAACATACAAACACGTGCCATCTCCTCATGCACATGAAATGAATTTATTATCGGCACGCACGCTAACAAAATATTTATAATTATTTCATCACGTTTTCATTTTCGTGTCTGTTTAAACACTCATCATAAACAAAAATAATGCATTATACAGTAAAGGATCATTAAGCACGAAAGCGCAATGCACATTGATGTTAATAATAAATTTATTGAATTAAATTTCCTTATAAAAAATTGACGACTGTATAAAATCATAAAATTATTCCGCCGCGTACGCAAGAAACTATGACAGCAATAAATAGGCGAAAGATTATAATAATTCAACAATATTCAATGATTTGTTGCTTGCACAGTGAACGATTTATTGTCTTATTATCGTTTATTATTTGACCTCATTGCACGGCAGCGTTCAGTATTCGAGCGTGTTTAATGAATGCTAATGGCTTCCAGTTTCTAAGGAAAATCGCGCTGACAATCGCGTTATTGAACCATCGGATAGAACGATGAATTATTTATAAGCCGAGGCTTTTTTTCATAGGAAAATATTACTAATAGAAAATACGCAGACAGTAGGTATAGCGATTTTATAGATTGTAATAAAACAAGTTTAGCCAACGATAAAACCGAATAAATTTGCTAAATTCGCAGTTATTGTCGAGTTGACATTGTTTGCGCTGAATGTAATGAATGCTCATAATAAAAATGACTGTGCCGCCGCCGCCGCTGAGGAGCGATGAAGACGAAGGGCTGAGATGCGGGGGCGGCTTGTGCGCTTGCTTTAATTTTAAACAATGCGCGGCGCTTAATGAAATTGAGTTTGAAAACGGGTTGGAATTAGTCAGTCGACGCTGTGTTGTGCGTTTCGTAGGTGGTACGTGTCTGGCATTGCCAAATATGCCGCCCCCCAAAACTGTTTAATGCGGATGCGTTGAGACAACACAAGCAGAAAGGATGCTTGAATAGCGAACGCGCGCGCGTGTTGCGTTTGAATGTACGTAGTAAAATTTCGAAGATTTAAATGTGAATTACGCATGCAACGCACTTTCACTCATGCGAAATTACAAAACATTAACAGAATAACGATAATTAACATGATTAAATTGTACGCGCGTGAAAGAAATGAGGAAATTTTGATTGAGGTTTGCGTCGAACGTATAAATTACTATCAAGGAATTATTATCATGTATTGGAAAGAGTTATAAAACACGGTGTATTTATGGGAAATCGATGTGCGCTCAAAGAGGGGTGAAAGGTCGAAGGTGCGCGCCGGAAATCGAGGGTGGAAAGCCATAGGGCGGCCATCTATGCGGCGACTGACCAAGCAAACGATTGACTTTTCATGCGCATTGCATGTGGCGACCCACAACGAACGAACAACAACAACGCAACTGTGTGTTTGCGGCAAAATCGGCGGCGGCGACGGCAGCGGTGGCCAAAATGAAATGCTCTCTACGCTTTTCATTCCAACCAAACTTTTTGAATTCGAATCTCATGTAGTAAATTCACTTCTTCGCCACCCACTCGTGAATAATTGCCGGCTGAATGCCGAGCAGCGTTTTAATTAATTAGGAAATTATTCAATTTAATGCGCGCACACCGCCCGCGCAAAAATGATACCGAAAACGAAATTGAAAAGGGTCGAGATTAAGTGCTCCTGATATCAGAATGAACGCTATTAATGTTTTAAATGATTGCACTTGAATGAAATAACTTTTGGGCAATAGAAATTATTATATTTGTATAATTTGAAGGAGGACGAAATTTTTTTGATTTAGTTTCAAGTATTTTTGAAGTCAAGATAAAATGTCTGAAATATTTCAAGTTGACAAAGTTGCACAAGAAAATACGTCCAGGTATAAATGTAAAATGAAATTCATTTCGTTGGAAATTTATTGCTAGTGACTATTCACTGATTGCGAGGCATTAATCTGAAAGGGGAAAAATGTACTAATTACGAACGAAGAAGCCGTCCTTCAGCGCGTTGTCAACGCAACATTTGCATAATTTTTAAATAAAAATTAACATAACCGATAAAAGCGGAACGCTTCGGGGCGGCTTGATTTATAAAACAATCAATTTAAATTGCTCGTTTATTCCATTCACATTTTTTCAGTAACTTGGTGCATTTCTTTATTTTTAATTACATTATAAGCCCGGAATTTTTATCTTTATTTATTCTATTATTTTCCCTCCGTAGGAAACGTATACATTTTATTTCAATGCCTTGAAGAAAAGACATTTTCTACCCCTCGCAATATATTATGCTGCCAAGTTATGTAATAACCGCCCCCTCAAAGCGAAGGTGGAATACATAAGGGTCAAAGTTCCAGACTTACTGCGGCTTTTATATAACGCAACCCTATGTAAAATCCAATCAGGTTTTATGATATTTCATAAGGCATTCTGGGGGCGGCAACTGATATTATATAAAGTCATTTTTGGGGTGCTTTCTAAGCATTTCCTGCAAGAAATCTAGTAAAGCACGTAAACAAATTCAAAGTAATTGATTAGTAATCACTCATTTAAACTTTAGGCAAAGTTTGGTCATCGTTGGTCATCTTGAGTTAACCTTTCATGAAAGTGTAGGCTAACAAGGCGCGTTAACTGTGTTAAGTACGCAGTCAAAACTTGAAAGACTTAACTTTTAATAAGGGTAAAGTGGATGGATACATTTAAGTCACTTATAAAGACTTAATTTACCTGGAAAATTTAAATTTGCCCCTAATAGTAATAGAAATAGAAAATAATGAATGAATGAATGAATCCTGCACGTTGCGTCAGTTGATACACTAACCATATTTGTCCACGTTATGCTTTGGTTCTTCGGTCACCGCTGATAGATTCGGGCGATAATTAGATTCTCTCTCGGCAACCACACCCTTGTCTTGAGTTATAAGGTAATAAGATGCCACGGCAAACATGACTCGTTCGGGCTTAATTTATAGTCAACCCGTTTTCGTTCGAAGCGCATGAGCAACAACACAACGTGTGCGTGTTGTTGTGCGTCTCATCTTCATCAAGAGGAGCGTTTTGGGGTTGCCTCAAAATTACCTCAAATCTACCCAAAATCAATGTGCCGCGCGTATATAAAAATCGACTGATAACGATGATGTGCTAAATCAATTTAATTGTCATACACGCGTTCAAGTTTCATTCACGTTTTAGCTTTCGGGTCTTCAAACGAGTTTTGTCTTTTTCAAACGGAAATGAAGAGGAGATTATCATCTTGTTTTATTAAATTAAGTACCAGTTTCACAGTAAAAATTATTGAAATTTGGTCGTTCTGCTGACAGCAAAATATAAACTAAAATCAACTAACTGGTTGATTGTCATACAAACTATAGTTTTTTTATATTAAAAATAGTGATAAAACAAACGAAGCCGAACACATTTTGCATTAAAATCTCTTTGTGCCGCTTTTTAAAACTATATTTGAATGATGAAAATTTAAATATGAAAGTGTAAAATTCATTACAATAATAAAGCAAACAAACAATACAGATGGAAAAGAATGCAACGCGGTAGTAGCAAAAAAATTAAAAACATAATTATCATCCATCCACATCCATCCGGTACGTACACGTTTATGCATAATAAAGCACAACGTGCAATAACGCAACAGTGCGCGCATATTATTATTATTCATGTACGTATCTCAATGAATATGTGTGATTCGCTAAATAAATAAATAAAATCCTCGGTGATCGTAAATTTTGAAACAATACAAGGCCCCGCAATTCAAAAACGCGTTGCGCTGAATTATTACACGCTGGTGTGGAATATGGTGATGATGAAACGCAATTATTTTTCCATTTCATGTGCGTTAGTTGTGCGCATAAATATAAGTTGTTAACTTGTATGTGAATTTATGTTGTTTTGCATATTCACATGTCACATATTCATACGCGCATTCATCATAGAATTGTTTATGAACGCAATGCATTCGCATTCACTTGCAACAATAAGTAGGCTTCCTTTCAATGTTCGTAAATGCTAATCGCTATTTAATTAAAGCTTTATGGGTTGTTATGCAAAGCAAAATGCGTTTATATGACTATCAAACAATCTATTAATGACATAACCAATTAATACAGAATCATTAGTGAGATACGAGAAAGATATTCGAAATATCTTTTGAGTTATGCGGACGCATCATTATGAAAATAATTTTTGCAGGAAGAAGAGTTTTGGAAAATTATAAATCCATTGAAAAAATACGATTATCACTAATTACACAATAATTTAGTGTTGGTTCAGCAATAAGCTTGTAAAATACGAGCGTACTTACATATTACTCGATGTGTATAAACATTAAGATTGGGCGAATGCATAAAAGCGCAGTATTCTTATCATCGAGCTGCACGTCTATACGGAAATTAAAAATGATATTATGCGCGAGGAGATCCTTAGAGGTTCCATTAATGCATACGCGTCGGACACAAAGATGAAGAGCAGAACGCATGCAATAATGGCACTCAGTGAGTCTCCTCGGTGAGCGAGCGCGACGCGTATAATATTGAGTCGTCGCGTATCGCCTATAATAAAGTAGAATTTATCTCGTCAAGTATAACTATAACGTTATTTATAACTGCTCTTTGCTAAGAATGCAAAAAACATAGCCAAATGGCGTGTATAAATTTCATAATAAGCTTTAATACGGCGTGGGCGAAATTAAAATAGAGAACAGTGTGAAATAAAAACGATGAGCGGAATTCTCCATAGTCATTCAGCCGCCCTAAATTGACAGGCAGCGTTTCGTTATGCCTTTGCGCGAATTGTGTCGCATCATCTTGCGCGCTACTGTTGTTTATTAACATTATAACACATTAAATTGCTTTTTCGTTATGTGCCCAATGAATAGAAATACGCCCAATGCATCCATGATTGCGACTACCTTTATACACCACGAATATTCACTGGGCCTTGACGCATAACTTTTTACAAAGCGTTATTGAAGATGTTGTCACGCTTGATCTTCATGATCGGATCGAAGGGTTGCTTCTTTTTTTATTCGTTTATATAATTCTTACAATTGCTGTGTGGTCTCCACGGCCGATAAAAAGTTAGTTAATTTAATGCTACATTCATCAAGATATTATAAGAATCACAGCAACAATTGAACAAAATAATTTTTAATATACTTGCACTGAAAGTTATTATAGAGTACGCTTGATGGTACGTGGAAGACGTGTTTATTTATGAAGATTGCCCAATGAAGAAGTTGAGCCTACTCGGTGGTCAGCTTTTGATACCTTTTGATAATGTAATGACTAGCGCATTTCTTCGTGGCCTTTGAATAAATTTATAATAAAACGACAGCCAACTTAATGAGAAAGTCATCTTGCTGTTATTGTTAGATTGATATTTCAATAAGATTATCACGTGAAAAAAAGAAAGGTGATTTTTGCTAAAATATATTGTATGTTTATTTGGATTTAATGTTGTATAACACATCGGATGATATACGACTTGCATTGTAATGAATCGTAAATAACGGCAGCGACGTTTTATTAGAAAATAAACGCGATAAGCGCACTTTATCGCAGTTTAAAGCTACCTGTAAACTGCGATTGTGTCTGCGCTAGAAAATGCGACACAACGCACATTAACATTTTCACTCAAGTTATCAGCTGAGAAACAACAGTAACATCCAATAAAATAAACATCATTTAAAATGCGTAATAATTCAAAGAGTATTAAGATGTGATGCACACGAATACTTTCGGCTGCTTTATTCCATCGTAAATTAAATCATTGCATTTGGCTTAATATTTGAATATAAACATCAAATGCTGATAATTTGTTTAAAGCCCGCGCTCTCTCTCCACTTGCCCGAGTGCGCCGGTGAAAAAGACTCATAAATTAATTTTTGATTTATCTGACGGCGGCGTCCACAAAGCGAATGGCATCTTCATCGATGCGCTACTCTCTTGAGAAGCGATTAGAAAACAATGGGAAGTCGCGCACCATTCCGCATAATTCATTTACGAACGCACCGCGTATTACGAGTTTGACATAAATAACGACGCATTCCGCTTTTATGATATAAACATATGAGTATAAATTACTTCGGAACATATAAAGAATATCAGAACTCACAACAATTCTTTCATTCCTCCACTCTGACTCACATCTTCAAAATGTCGTGTTGTCTTTTAACTTATGATAGCCGGCGAAGAATGGGTAGTGGAAAGGAAATAAAACAGGATATAATTTATAAGCGTTCAAAACGTATCGAATGAAAAAATGAGGAAAATATTCAAGTCATCATCGTCATTATTAAAGATATAATTTTCAAAGATTTTTTACGCACTTTGGGTGGGCAAAACTAAATTTTCTTAATTATAAAGTGTTTATCAAACTATAGCAATCAACTTTTTTGGATTTGGATTAACAATTTATCCTTAATGAAAACACTTTGTATATTGCAATTTAAGTTTTAAGCAATGGCTGTTAATGAATTGTTAATTTAATTTCACAATTAAGCGTACTTTAAATGCACTTAATGTCCAGTCGCGCCAATTAACATGATTGATTTTTGGAACCATCTGATTTGCACATTGATTTCGTATTCTTTGGCCTTTTTCCGAGAAGATGCATGTACTGAAAAAGGCATAATGCGCAATAACGTAAAGCAAACCCACTGAAATTCAATTTCCACGAAGTCAATAACTAATAAGGTGTTATTTACTTATTGTCCCAACGCATTCAAGATGCATAATAACAAAGAGACGTAAATTTGCATGTTTCTGAAATTCACTCACTGAAAGATCATTAAAACCTTAAAGAAATAGCAGTGGGAAACGAGGATCTGAAACGTTGAAGAAAGACGACGAAGATTTCGCTTCATTGCATTGAGAAATTCAGAAATTACACATGCACGCAGATTCTCATGGATTCCTCCTTCTTCCTTAGGTCGCGAGCTGCGCGCGCTCGCTGGCAATGCAGTCAACGAGCGCATATATAGCTGGCAGGATTTAGTAGCGATATCGCAATAAATCCTATTAAAAGTGATTCGGAATCTTTCAGTGATTTAAAATAATCGAAAATGTGGCAATGCGAAGACGACGGACGCACACATGCAAACGACGGTTTGTTGCACGGCGTATTTAAATGTAATGCTGCTCCACACACTCTTGCACATTTGCTATTGAGGAGGACGCGACGCGACGCGCACCAATGTGACAGCTGCAGTGACGTCCGCGCTCAGACGCACAAATCTCCCCGAGAGCGCCTCATTGTTTCCCAGTTAAAACAACACACTTTTTGACAGATTTACGAGTTACGGCTGGGCCCACCACACCACGGCGCGCACAATTCATGCGTTTCTCACTCCATCCACAATGCGCGAGCGACTCATCTTCATCTTCGCATCTGCGTGCATCTTTCTTGTGCGCGCACTGCTTACTTATTCAAGCATATTCAATATTCAATCTCAGACGAGACGCGTCGAGGACAATTCTGCCTTGCGCGCGCGCCCGCGTCCGCAGTTTGGATGCGGTTTAGGAGTGAGTTTTAAGCGTTTAGCCCACTCAGTTTTGACATTCATCGGTGAAAATATAGTCGTTAATTAATCAGGAGGCCGACATTGTTTTAGACTACGCAGCGTCTGAAACAAGCACTGCGAGTCATTTCGACAGTTGTCACATTTAGCTGAATATTTTCCTAAATATGCGGCTATTAGTAGAGAGTGACGCCGAGCGCATTTCTTCGAGATCTTTGAAGAAGATAAATCAGTCCTTGCTGTTGTCGACTTTCGGTTTGTATTGCCTCCGCGCCCGCGTTACCATACGTAATTTCACAAACAATGCGTTTCGTTAATGCGCGATGCGCAGCCTCAAGAGCAAACAAATATTGAAGGATCTTTTACAAGCCATATTTATTGCCGGTTTTATGGTAACTATCAGTCTAACGAGCGTCGAAAATAGATGAAAATGTATACGAAAATGCGTGCGCTTTCTCAATAATGAAACTTAATATCTGTTTGGGCCTTTTTATATATTTTTATTGTTTATCTTATATTTCCGGTGGATTTTTCAAGATGCCATTTAATTTGAGCTAAAATTGAACAATTATTTCCTGTAGGGGTGTGGAAAATTTACTACTTTATGCTGAAAGATTTAAGAGGCACGAAAAGTTTCTATTATTGAAGAAAGTTTATTATTGACCACAACATGAAAAATGTGCGTGTTTGCCCTCAACTCGAAAAAATAAATATAGGGAGGAATGAAGGAAAATTTGAGGTGCCCCTGAGAGCACTTCTTATAAACTTTCAACCTTTCTTCCCGAGCCTTTACGCGTTGCGCGTTCGCGGTCTAGGCAATTCTAGGTAATACTTCAGCAATCCCGAACTCGAACACAGGAAAGAAAAAATAAAGGAAGAAAAGCGTAGAATACGAAGAAAGAAAAAGTAGTTGTATTTTTAGCAAGGCTTAAACCATTTATTATTTACGCTCATTCTAATATATTTGCGAACGTACCTTTTTCTAATTTATTACATGCAAATAAGCATTTTTCTATTAAGTAATCTTAATGGAAAGCAAACAGTGTTTGCCTTTTTTCTCATCGCTTAGTTCGCTATCGTCACGCATCGATTAGAATTATACGCTTTGCAGGCGCGATAATCGCTTCTTGATATCATCTTCCATTGTGTAACAAATATGATATGCGCCCCCTTATTACACGCTTCGCTTTCAAATAGTCGCATGCAGCCCTTTGGTCCAAAACGCAGTCAACGATAAAAAGAGCGTGCGAGTGGCGATTCGTATTTAACTCGTGGGCTTTAATGTTCCACAATGGTCTTCATCATGTTCATCATATCTCTGTATCTTGTTTACATTCAAGCTTAACCTAAAAGCGTGTGCATTGTATGAAAAATTTAGGGGAAGTTATCATTATCATAATCAGATCGCCACGTTAAATTGTCATGTAATTGCAGATTAATCAAAGATTTTCTGCAAAATAATATTTTTCATATCAAGTTTTTGAAGTAGAATAAGTTTATTAATAATCCTCACCCTAGATTATTATTATCTCTTCCAAACATGGAAATTATACACGTGACTAAACACAACAAGAAACATATTCGCTGCTCAAACATTAACAGTTACGGATATCAAGATATAACATTGTTCACCCTTGGAGGAAAAACACAAGGGAGATGATTTATAACTCTTTTCCACCCTTAGCCACCCTAAAGCTTCAACCCTTTTGCTGCTCAGATTACGATTGTATTATGCGCTCCACAAAGCTAAACTCCGCACAACAAGAATGCGAACGATGCTTTCGGTTGATATAAAAAGAAGTATTTATAATTACCCGATTTTTGGGTATTAATTAAGTCGCAAGCAATTAATCGACGTCGTTTGTCCCTTTGGCATTCAATGCGTCGTCGCGCTTTTATGATATCAGGAAACGGGACAAAAAACTTTATGGCCCAACTTTGGCCATTCGTATGATCGATGCTCACCTTTCTTGCGCTTCCTAGACTTGGGCTAATGGCTTTTCGGCGGAAAAAAAGAGACTAACGCATTCATTCAATGGGCATTGTTGACATTGACATTGCAATTCGTGAGGACCATAAAGTTCATAAGCTTGTATTAAGATGCTTCGATGCGAATTTGGCAAACGCCACCCAGAAAAACGTGAACGCGCGCTTTATGGACATGCTGCAAAAACGGCTTTATTGTTATTAGTTCTTGTTAAAATTCGATTAAAATGTAATTAGCGGCTACGAAATTTGCAACTTGCAAAATTGAATAGTTTCAAGTCCATTGTAATTTCAAGAGAAGCATGAAAAAGCACTAGCAAAAATTTTCCAAGAAAATTGAAGTAAATAAGTTAGTGCAAGGTTAACTCTTAGTCAATTCACTTTGAACATCTTATTCCAAAAGTATTTTTTTATCTCAATTCTAACCACTTTTGATGGGTTTTCTTGAAATGCGTATTTTTGCAGGTGATATTTCTATTGAAAGTCTTTTTTTACATGGGCATTGTTAAAACGTTTTGTTGTTGTAAAATTTGTCCGAAGGAGCTAAAAAGGCATTTAACTTTTTAATGCGCCTTCCCGTTTTGTGCTCCGCGGTGTGAATGCGTCAATGCGCAAACGCGCGCTTGCAAGGAGAGGGTAGTTTGTAAAATTTTATTGTTATTGCCCATTCGTCAACGAAACGAATGAAAACGCATTCAGAGTCGCGAGAAAAAGGCAATTTATTTGCGTGATATTCTTATTAGCTTTATTTGCACCGCATAACGTGTTTCGCGCTGCACGCTGCCACTATGATGAACTCGGTGCATTATTAACCAGGTGAAAAAAATGCATTCGCCATGCTTCGACCACGGGGTAATTGAACACACGATAGTTAAAATGATTTACAGCACGCAAAACGCTTCTCTTTACTTCTTCTCGGCTTAAGAGAAAAGACACGTCGAGTTAATGTATGTAGTAAGGGAGTTGTTCACACGACTTAACTCGTTTTTCTCGATTTTGTTTTTCACAGCGCAAAGTCGCGCGTGTTTTAACGAAATGATAGCACGACAAACAAAAAGGGAAAAATATTTGAATTTTCAATTGCGTCAAGGAGCGATCAATCATTTTCGCTGGATAAATTTGCAAATGCGCGCACAAGATTTCCGCCCAGTCATCACGATGATCGTAGCAGAATCATTCTTCGCATTGCGCATTCGTATTCAGATGCGGTGCGCGCGGAACGAAGAAGCGGATGGATGGATGATGAAACATGGTTTGAGTCTTAATCTCATCAAACATTTAAAGGCCGCGCGTCGCGAGCGCGCCCAAAATCTAATCTCAAATAACAGCTCGGTTTGTTAAGATAAGATACACACCGCACACACATACACAGCGTCGCAATCATCCCTTCGGTGGCGGCGGCGTTCCTTGCATTACGCGGGACTTTTCTTCTCATCGCATAAGCGAACAGTGACTTACTGTCGCGAATTTTCCACGCGGGCGAGAAAAAGACGCAGTCACAAAAATTCGAGGCGATAGAGCATAATGCATCACGCCGACTCGGGAGGCGGCTGAATGAACGAACGAAAAAAATTACAGAGGCGCGCGTACGCTTTATATAAATTTCCTTTCTATATGGAAATGGAATATTTTATTCAACACCGCAAGTGGCGGTTATGTCATCCATGCCGCCTCACATTTCCTCGCCTCCATCAGCCTTCGCCACCTCCGCCAACGTCGCCCTTTTGCATCTCTACGCGCAAATGTGTTACCAGTTACCACTTACCATTTTAACCGGCTTCTTATCATCTTCATATATATGTATACGAATTCAAAATGATCTAGGTTTAAACTTTTTTCTCTTTTGAACGAATTTCATTAAAATTCAATGCTTGTAGGAACGATCCAGGTATAATAAATTATAGTATGATTTAAAAACGCCCTCGGTCAACAAATAATCTAACAAGGTAAAATATATTTTTATTGGGAAAAGTTTTAATAACATAAAAGTTAAATTTGTTTGTGCACTGATGAGTTTTAAAAATGCCCGGTTTATTGGTAATATCTTTTATGATTGGAGGGAATTTTATTTTATACGTTTTGCGGGATAGGTTGCGCTTGTCCATAGAGACAATTCGAAATGAATAAAAACCCCACACACAACTTATACGTGGCTGGCAGAACAAGCGCAATCTTGGACAGAATATTGCGGTTGAGAGACGAGTTTCTGCCAATTTTATTACGCGTATTATCGTTGTCATATTAAGCGAGCGCACCTCGAAGAACCCCACACAGCAAACAACAAACACGACGACGACGACAACCACGACGCGAGTTTATTAATTTATAGATAACGCCGTTTTATTTATGTAAGCTCATCATTGCTTTTATGATATTTTTTACGAGTCTGCCCGCAACAAATTAAGCGCACACGGCCAAGAACTAATTACTCGCTGATAACAAGTTTATGATTTCTTTATAAAATAATGAAACCACACCACAACTCACGGACAGAAAACACAAGACGTAGACGAAAAGACGTTTTGCGCGTTTTTACGATTTCATCAAACGGGGAACACAGCGTCTCTTGCTTCGCTTGGATTTACAGCCCGTAGTAAATTATATTTTCTGCGCAAGATAATATGGATTTTATCAATGAGAAATATCGAGACGTTGTTGGACATTCGTGGAAAAACGCATATAAAAATATTGCATCGTTGTGGTCATCGATGATATTCGTCGAGTTTTATTGCGATTTATTATTAGAATTATTGCCGGAGACACGCGATCGTGAGAGTTATGAGGTTCTTGTAATAAAACAATAATATTAAATTGGATTTATATGGACGTGTCTCATGTCTCGCGATGACGACAAAGATCTAGATGGCTCGTCCAATGCCAAGTCATAGATAAAAGAAAGAAACGAAAGAACTGAGATGAAAGTGAATGGAACATGACGGTTGTTTACATTCATTCTTGGGAAAAGAGATGAGGATCTTAAAATTTTACGATTTTCAAATGAGTAAGAAGTTTTAATATGACGCTATGAAAAATTAGAAAAATTAGAAGTCAGCCAGCTAGCAAGGATTTGAGAAGCTTTCATCACTGATCAGTGTAATTTATAGTGGTTGCATTTTATTGAGTTTGCATTGCTTGTTGTGTATATTTTCGCCGGACTGAGTGCGTTTATCCCATCGTAGCGATCAGTTATCCTTTTGCGCGCTTCTGTCCTATCGTCAGTGTCAGAAGCGCTAAACGAGTCACCATCGAGCACCAACGTTGATAAACATCACATCGGGCAACACGGCGCGCAGCGATTTCTTTTAATAACCCATAAATGGTGTGAACACTTCCATTCAATTTTTATCGATTTCATTGGAAAATCCATTATTTTGAAGCCGGCGTATGTACGCGCACATCTAATAAGTGTCACCAGGGACTGGTCACAGCTGCTATTCACGCGCTATTCGCATGTCACATTCGTAATGACATTAACTAGCTCAATATACATAATCAAGGTGTTCGCACTGCAAGCCAGCCTTTGATATCGCACGATAAGAGTTTCAATTGCCTGCTTGTGGATTGCATGCATTCATGGCCCGTTCGGAGATGGATTATTGATTGATCAGTCTATTCAATAGTAACGCGCATTGGTCATTGCCCATAAGGATGCATAAATTTGATTCATTTCTTGTCCACTTTAAGTGCATTTCTCGATAATTCGGGTTAATTCATATGATTGACTGTAGAAGTTGCTTACTTGCGAGTATTATCATAGATATTTTTCGTGATTTGCCTTAAACACTAAATGGGTTCATAAATATTTTCCAATGTAAATAATAATTGAAACTCGTGGAATTGATGCAGTATGCAAATGCGGTTTGAATTTTACATAATGCGGAAAATAGAAGTGCATTTGCGCATTATGCATTATGCACATGTAGACCGCATGCATGCCATGCAATGGCAGCAGCATCACATTGAATCTTCTGGACAAGCGTTGGTGGCACGCATATGAATACCATTGCTGGAAGAGTTATAATGAATGCAATTGTCAATATTTAACCAGATTTTCGGTCGGTCGCACGGTTGATTATTTTAATTGCATATCGAATAGCGAATTTCGTGCGTCCCTCACAACCAACAGCGCCACGGATGCGCCCAAATAATGCAATGCCCAACGCGCTTAGACGCATTTACGCATTGCGTCGATGCGTGCCATTATAAATTGTGAAAATTTATAATGGAATAGCAATTTGTTTGCATTATAAATTTATTGCTATTGCGGCGGTTTAATTAAATTTTCAAACGGTGAATCAAAGTCGGGTGCGTGCGTTTATATTCTGTATCCTCTTCTCGCATTCAGCCCATTCGTGCGAGTTGCCGGTTGATGTAACCATTTTGATGCGATCGAATTGTAGATGAGCGCGCGCGAGAATAGAAGGACAACCGAATACACATGCATATATAAACAACAACAACAACAACAGCGGCAGCGGCAGACTCTGCGTGTGCGACGCAACATCACGCTATGAGTAGGAGGATGAGAAAAGCATTACACGGTGGCAATATGCACAGAGGCAAGTGCTACCTCTCTCGATGTGTGCATATGCGAGTAAAATCCCATCGAATAATATGCAGCGTAAGCTTTGCGCAACGTGGAATCGGGAAGAGCAAGCGCGTTGTGTTAACCTGTGCGCTTGATCAGCCGGATCGGCGGCGGGTGGGCTGGAAGAGGGTGGTCGCCAGCCACCGTTCTTCTCTCTTCTTACTGCAATATCAGAATGCGCGCCGGGTTTCGTTATGGGTATACGCTGGGCGCGATGCATTCGGGGGGCACCCGTTATTGACATAATTTGCATAAATTCGCCGTAATGGTAAAGTACATCAGGTGGGTAACTGATTGAGGTATTGGGACACGGTATGGGCATGTCTGCATAAAACACGTCTGCTTTGCTACTGCCTCTCCCGAACGAACGAACGAACGAAACGTGTATGAGAGATTCAAGCGAATTGCTCGCGAGCTTCAACACATATATGCACATGGATGGCATGCTCTTGGAGTTGGTTAGCGTTCGTAGGTTGTTGCTTTCGCTGCCGTGTGCGCCTAACTTAACTCTCTGCATACGTACGTACATTGCTTGCTGTATCATACTGGATGACAAAGCATTTTTCTTGGGCCAATTTTCAAATCAATTTAGTAAGTCATAACCATTAGGGGTGCAAGCGTATTGCGTTGGTAGATCTTCTGCATGGGACTGATAGGGAGACCGGCTCGATCCTGCAAAGTATCAGCCCTGGCAAATTAAATCGAGCCCATTATCAAAACACTTTATATGCGAAAAGTCACATAGTTATTTGAATATGTGGAAGTTGCACATTTGAGTGGTGCTGGGGCAGGCGGAGTGAGCCTTACACTCGGGCACACATTCTGCGAATAATTAAAGCGCGCTGATTTATAATTTTCTCGCATGTGCATGCGTCTTCGCTTCTTTTGCATACACAACGTCTATGCACGGCCCGCCCGCCCGTCCGCGCGCTTGCATTCAATCGAACAATCCATGTTTGCGAATGCTGGCGAAATAGTCGAGATTCTCGCGCGATAAATCCCCGCACCGTGTGTGCAGTAGCAACACAGCTCAACAATCGCGGCGCATCGCGCATATGGACAACGAACGAAGAGGAGATGAGAAGCGCCATTTGCATGGCGCAATAAAAACTTGACCGTTGCGATTAGCTACATGTACCTACAATCGATTAATTAACTAATTAACATTAAATATCGGCACGACATGAATGCCAACGTACATGCGAGCGCGCGCGCGCATCCAATGCCAAGCGGCACACTTGTATCCTAAATCATTGTTTTTTCATGTTTTTGACATTGGCTATTTTGCCTCGTTTTAGTCTTCCACTTGCTTGCAATCGTAGAGCATACAGCATATAAGTTGAAGCAAAAAAGGTTGCATTGTTGAGCGGTTGTATTGAGAAAGGTAAATATTGCGATCTGGTTTCGATTCGGATTTTATCTACAGCGCCACAGGATAAAAACATTTCCGTGTTTGCATCATCTTTGGTGAATTATTTGCACATTTGGTTTTTCGCTGAAACTCGCCTCATTTTCTCTTCTTCTCGCGCGCCTCAGTTTTGTTTGTACTTGGGGAAAGCAGCAATAGCAAAACGTCGTTGGCTGTGTTGAGTCGTTCAGTAAATAATTCTCGATGTCCATTGTCTACTGTCAGGCGTGAGTAAGAAATGGCCAGGTAGTGGAGATAAGATAGTAAATGGGTATATCTTGATGGTGGCAACCAGAGAGATGCACGATGTCGTTGTAGCCCAACAGCACCACCACCACCAGAAGCAAACGAGTCGCAGTCGTAGTCGTCGTCGTCGAGTCCCGAGCGAGGACCTGCCTGGCGCCTAGTTTGATTTAGTGCGGGATGCTCACGCTCCGGACACCTCTGGGAGTCGCGACAATGAGAATTGGCTCGCAGATTTATTCGGCAGCGGTGGTCTCTCGACTGCCAATCTTTGCCAGCGCGCACTCTCGCGCACGCCTGCTCGCCGGAATAAATGTATGCGTCGCAAAATTCTCCCCTGACCGGAAAAAAGTTGCCACCGCCGTTGCCGCTGCCGCTCCGCATATGCGCCGTCTTCCCTTGGCGAAGTGCATGTATAAATCGCCTCCGCTTTGCTTTTTTCTGCTAGAATCGCGAGCGCCTTTTGTCTTCTGGGGATTATGCATACACTCACTCACACAGGCCGTGTATTTATATGGACAGCGATTAAGCGAATATGCATTAATTGCTGTGCTTGTAAGGCAATCGCGCGCGGGTTGAGTATTTTTAGCGATAATAGAGTCGGAAGCGCGTGTGTAAGGATCAATGGCATGAATG
Organism: Anaulacaspis nigra; assembly: GCA_030264675.1. NCBI lineage: Eukaryota > Metazoa > Arthropoda > Insecta > Coleoptera > Staphylinidae > Anaulacaspis > Anaulacaspis nigra. The sequence goes on from JARJDV010004422.1 coordinate 120,849, forward strand.
TGTTTTCTCTTCATTTGTCCTTTCTCTAAGCCTACACTCGATTGAACCTTGATCCTCGGCGGCCGCTTGTGTAAATCAGATGCTCTCGGCGCGCGCGCGCGGGAGCGCAAAAAAGTCAGGACGCGCAATCTTGGACGCGGCGCATCCCTTATTCGGATTGACAATTTCTATTAGCCGATGGCTGTACAAATTAGTGGATTATTACTTCTCGGTGATCAATGGCACGGTGCTAATTCGCGCGCCCGAAGGGTGTGCAGCCGCCCCCCACGGCGTGCGGGGGACACGTTCCGCTGCGATCCAATTTGGCGCTCCAATAAAACTGCCAGCGTAAAGCCCCGTCGATGTTGTTAAGTGACATGAATTATCCAGCCGCTTCCTCCTTGCCGCCGCCGCCGATATCTATTGAACACCACCACCACCACCGCCGCCATCGCTAGCATCACCGCCGCCCACGTCTGATCTATAGCTGTGTACGACATGAAAAATTTAATGTCGTAAAGTAAACAGTCCAAGGGTTTCATTTCTTTTCGATACGCCCGCGCGCGCGCCTGCGTCAAAAGCGAAATGTCCCCGGGACGTGTGCTGATCGGCGCCTCGTTTGCGCGCAATGCCTGAATGGGAAGGAAGCGGCAAGTGTATTGCACATATAAAACAAACAAGGAGCTAGCTGGCTTGATGCATGCACGTACACGTGTATTTTCGCCGGGCGCGCAATTCGATGACGACAACGCCAACGACAACGACGACGACGGCAGTGGCGGCGGCGAGACGGACGAGCGACTTTAACGGGCTGCAACACGGATTACATACTAAACACCAGGGCGCTGCGCGTCAATATATCATTCCCATTAATTGAACTTTTGATTAATATCATTCGGGCCGTACGTATGCCGGTCACATAACGAGTTAGTTGCTACTGCACAACTTCGACGACTTTGCCATGAAGCAGCGAATTAAACTTTTATGACTGTCACCAAATACTTCTTCGCCGAAGACCGAAGAAACGCTGGCGAAAAAGTGTCAGCTTGTTTATTATCTTCATTCACTTAATTGTGGCGCGCTTTCTCAAATTGGACTTTATCAAAATGAGTAATTGTTATTCAAGCTGGTTGGCGTAGGCTAGGAATTAATCAGTGCGTGCCTCGTACCTACCTGGCTCGTAGGTAACGTCATAGAAGCTGTAATTTATGTGCCAATCGACGATGCAGTTCAGGATCATTAAATGCAAACGCGAAATAAAAACGGCGCGCGCGGTAATAAGTAAAGGACGCCGATGTTAATTCGCCGCGAAGAAGAAAAATGCGCACCGCCGGGGAAAAAGAATGAAAACCGCCAATAATGGAGACGAGCGGCCGCGGCGCAATTAAAAATCTTTTTATAATTGTCGACGAAGCGAATTTCAAACCAAATGAGCAATATCTATTCCTGCCGGTGATCCGCGCGCACCGAGAGTCGCCATGCATCAAACGAGCGCCGGAGCCATCAAAGACTTTATCGGAATAGCAAAATTATAATTTATATGAGCGATGACTGCTGCCGTTCACTTGCGCGAATCAAGTGTACGTACGCGCGCAGAGAAAGGGAAGCGAACAAGTCAAGTGGTCTGTCAGCAGATATCAATAGGCATAAATATTGTATCATAGCTGATTGTCGCGCCGTCCGCCACCCACGGAGTGATGTCGCATGTCGTCGCAGAGGGATTCATTCATTCCAATCAGGCGAACATTCATTTCGATTGCACGCATACGCGCGCACTTGCTTTGTTCGCGCATGTGTGCATTTTAATCCATTCGATCGATTCGCGCGTGTGCAGCATTGCATCTTGTTCGAATCCGTCTTCTTGTTTTTCCAGCGTGCCCGAGCGTCCGCTGATTGCGACCACATTTTTTGCCTCTTTCCGGCCGGCACACGGCGAGTAAGACTATCCATTCGCATTTTTCTTCGCGCATGCAGCCAGCTCGTCAATCCCGCGCTGCCGTAATCGCTCGTCACCATCTCGACATGACCACCAGAGGGTTTCTTACTTACGCTCGCGAGCGCGCCGACAAGTGAGCGTGTGCACTATGTGCCCTTGTCGTCAAAATGTACCGTTGCGTAATTCATAAGCATGGCTCGCACCGGCCGACACGAGTTATTGAATAATGCACATTGTGTTTTACGCGATTATTGATATATGTTTTATGCTTTCTGCGAACGCGCGTACGAGCAGCGAGCGAACAAGCGCTAACCCACAATTCGCACGACACGCGAGTTGCAAATGAACCCGGAATTAATAAGAATAAGCGCATTTAGTCACGCATCATCGCGTCAACGACGTGTTTCGCGTACGCGGGTGTCTTGCGGACGACACACCTAGTTCAAGGCCTTCGTCTAGGTCGTTCTTCAGCTTTGGTAACCTGCAGTCGTTGGACACACGGCAGCGCGCGTCCGTGTGTGAACAAATTTTCGGGCTCGCGCACAGAACGCTAAATTATGAGCAATTATGAGCACGTCGCAATAAAAATTCATGCGCGTTTGTTGGTCGGCTGCTGTGCGCGCACAATATTAAGCGATTTGATACAGTTCACCCGTACTACGCTCGTAAAACCCGTTCGCTGCCGGTGCCGATAAATTACCTCCGTCCATGTCGCTCACATTTGCTTTGCATTTATGAATATTGAATGATGGATTCGACGATTGTATTGCGTGTTACGTGCGCTGTCGTATTATCTATGGTTCGCGCATCGTTCTGCGTACAAATGAGTTTGAGAGTTATTTCACGACCTGCTTGCTAAATTTGCCAGCCGGATTTAAATTAATAAGAGGGATGTAATTAATTTTGTTTCGGCACAATTTGTCTTGAAGCGCCTGAAATACGTTAAAGGTGGTGCGCGGCACGAGTGCAAAATCACGAGCAAATCGTCGATAAAATATTCGTGGGACGTGTCGTTAGTAGAAATTGCGCACGTTACCAATAAGATGCTCAATAAAAGTGCACAATTATTCTTTTTAATGTCCCGAAGAAATTTTTTACACGCTACAAGTCGGACGCATTTAAAATGCACTTTGTGGCTAATCTATTGCGAACCCACACGAATTGCCAATATGCATTTAGTCTCTGCTGTGCGAATCACACGAAATTAATTTGGCACCGCAGATATAAATTAGCCGCAATGCAAATGCGCGCAATAAGAATATTTTATGGTTGCGTACCCCATTTAATTAAACAAATGGTTAATCTTTCTCTTTTTGCGTCCGTTGTCATTCAGCGTTAGAGTACATAGAGAAAAGGTAGCGAAAGAAATGGAATGATAGGGAAAAAAGTAGTTCTTGTAATATAGAAATAAATTTTCACGTTTATTATGTTTATAGCCATTTATGGAAGATTGGAAGAGAGAAAATAAGGTCGTTATTATTGTGCGGCGAGTGTTTTTTTTCCGCGGCGCGCGCGCAATTTCCATTAATAGAAAAGTTGAACGGAGGCGAGCAAGCAACGTCTCCCAGCTGAATTGTAATGCCTTTGCGGCGAGCGCGCACGGCAATCCGGCTGCCGATGCAATATCGAAATAAACACATAACGTCGCCTCAATAGTGCAATAAACTCGATTTAACTCGAATGTTAACGTGCATGCAAATCCAGTTAGGATATCTTTATGCGCCGACTGTTTATGCATAAACATAAGCATTCTCTCCTTTTTTGCCCGGAGTCCTGCGTGGTGCGCGCTTGCTGTTCCAATGCTCTAGCAAGCCACCGAGCACGTTCTTCGTACATTACACGTGCGTCGCGAAAGAAGTACCAACATATTCCCAATGCATTCAATTGCAATGCAAGTGCTGCCTTCATTTCTCGTTGATATCGACACTTAATACGGTAGTTAAATACAAATACAATGTAATATCTGCATGTTCCATGTTCGAAAACTATTTTGTATGTTGCACTAAAAGGACGAAGGACGTGCGAGAAAACTTTATTTTTTATTTTTGCGCGTATTTGATTGTCAAGTTAATTTATGAAGTCGAGTTAAATTTGTCCGAGTGTGAAATGCACATTCGTTCGTGGATCGCTGGAAATTTTGTGACATTTGGTTGACATTTTTTGTTGGCTGCCATGCATTTTGACGACGAGAGAACGCTACATTATCGTAAAATAAAATGCGCGTCGTTCGCGGCTCGTCTCTAGCCGTGCACGAAGAATGCAATGGCAATTTGATATTTTTAAAAGAAGACGAAATATTCCAATGCGTCTTCATTAGTCACGAAAATAGTTCTATCGTGACGGCTATAGACAAAAGTCACTTAGCAAGAAGTGAACAGCAGCGCAACAATGCGCCGTTTGCGCGCCGATGAGGAATACAACTGTTTATAAATAGACATTGTTCATATAATCATCATATAATAACGAGCCATTTCATTCTCGGCTTCCTTCGCGGCTTTGAGCAGGATATAAGCTTAAATGACTTGCATCTTCTTCGTTCGTCGCTCAAGCTTCGACAACTCCACTCACCAGACCGACGAATATCAAAATCAATTAGAAAAATGTTCAAATGCTTATTACTTGACTCGGTTTCCTCATTATTTATGGTTAGCGACTACTCGAGGCAGACAGCTTATCCTGCAGCTACTTTTTTCTACGCTTCTTATAAGAAATTTATAAATATTCACTTCGAAAATTAATTAAGTGTCGATTATAACTAATTTCGTAAAGAAGAAAAAATATCTTTTTTGGCAAAAAATAAGGTTGAATTAAAAAATTAATTTACTGTTTGGATGAACATGACCTAACATAATGTTAGCGAGCAGCAAGTCGTCAATTTTCATTGTACGATCAAACGCAGCGAAACGACACAAAAGGAAATGATTTTTTACGGTTAGAAATTATTGACCATTTCGTTACGAATTTTTATATTGCGTTTAAACACAGAGACTGCCTTGTTGTTACCGCTTCGTCGATGTAATGCGAACAACAAACAGAGCAAATGTATAACGAGAAAAACGATGAAACGCATCGGTCCGCTCCTCAACATCTTTCAGCCGCTCATCCATATCTCTATGAAGAATAACAACCAACAACTGGGCCTATTATTTGAACGCGTTCGATTTCGGTGATGACGACGCAGGTTTCGCGCTTTAATGCATCACTATTTCACAGTTCACACATCAGTTGCAATAAGGATACGAGAGTGGGTAGCGTTTTTTATTAATTAGTTTGCCGGTCTGTTCTTTCGCTCGGTTAAAGACCACACTCGTTGAATGCGAAAGGGCCAAGTACTTATTACTATAAGCACATAGAATTTCGTACGGTATTTTTAATTTAAGTAAAATAAAAAGTCGGAATTGCTCAAGTTTAGGTGAGAGTTGCTGAAGAATTTTATAAATTGAAATTCGCGAGCACAAAAACAAATGTTCTTTCGGCGCTGGTTTATCAATGAATCGAAGCGGAGGAGAGTGCGGTGCGCCCGCAATGTTATAATACATGCAAACGGACATAAAGCTTATTTAAATTGGCTCTTTGTTTTCATTAGCAGCGCGTTGAGTTGAGTAGCTGGAATTGAAGTTGATGCGAAGGAACAAGGGAAGAATTCGGAGAAGTTTTGCGTGCGCGCTCGCGCTTTGCGTTTGTTCGTTTCTGGGTGCAATTAAAAATAAGAAATAAAAACTACGATATTGCACACACCAAACAACCTGCCTCATTATATACAGAGTCTTTCCATTAAATTTGAATTAATTTTAAAAATGCTAAATTTTAAAATTTATTGCTGTCAAATTTTATTGGGATAAAATAAATTCCACTTTATCAGTTGAAGTGTGTATTTGAAATTGGCAAAGGTAGGAAAATAATACAATTATGTTTTGCAGGTAAACATTATGTATAATTAATTGTCAAGTATTAAACGTGCAAATTCGAAACACACGAGGAGTTTTTTTTTGGGGTACAGTCGAAAATTACAGAGTTTCCAAGTAGCCAGCCAGGGCGAGCGCGCAAACTTTTTGAGCAAGAAATTCTTATTGGCTTGCTGTTTGAAATAATTAATTAAATTTCTTCGGCGCGTCCGTCCGGTTGGAATGCGTACGCACTCATTTCGAGGCGATAAATCAGGTTGGTGTGTTTGTTGTTTGGTTCGGGGGGCAGCAAACGAAGACGACGCACCAGGGCAGGAAACATTGATGCGAAAGAACATTGTGTCATTATGCCATAATCCATTCGCAATCCATTTACAATGGGCAATTTCATCGGGCTGTCGATCACGTCGGAGCTTCCACGAATACGTTGCGATTACATTTAATGTGCACCAAGAATTCAATTCTTTTTCATTTTCTGTCTGTCCGCCAGCCGCGCGCGCGTCCAACACCCGTATAGCACACGACATTTGGTGAGTGTGCGTGTGTTGTTCATTAAGTTTTGCTAATGACTTCATGCAGAGCCCGCCGAACGCACCGAATGAGATTAACCGAATAAGCAAATCAATGAATTTGCGCACGCAGACATAATATCCGAGCACGACGTTTATTAGAAAATCACACGCTGCGCGATTTAAACCGCCTAATCAGCCAACATTGCGTTCGCCATCTTGAGGACGGCAACCAGCATGCAAAATGCAGATGGACACCATGATCATCATCACCACCACCACCACGCCAGCGCACCACGGTGAGGATGATATCAAGTATCATTCAAAATTGAAATCACGTTCATCTTCCAGTCAATGCATCTCTCTGTGCGCGCATTGCGCAAATGCAACGTTGCAAATGCTTACACGCTCACCACTCGAGAACTGCAAATTGAGACTCGTATGCGAGAACTGCTCGGGCAAAGCTGGGCGAGATTCAGATTTATCTGATAATGCATGCGCGCTGCATTATTGATGAACAGGTACTTGAGTCCAGCGCACTGCACTGGGTGCATTTGGTTATTTCGTCATCCCTCGTCTCCTCTCTATGTACATACATTCGGGCAGAGACTTTGCCTACAAATAGTGCATCTAATTCGATGTCCTTCTTGTCCTCTGACGTGGACGGTACTCAACCACTTCTCTTACACAATACCACTGTATCAAGGGTCAACAATATTGTAACGACCATTTGTTCATCAATTATTTTGATGCACATGCACTTGAGGTCGCCCTCTCGCACTCCCCAGGAGACTAATTTCCAATCGAGTAATCACATTGCCCGAGTGGAATTAGTTTTACATTTTTAGTATATTTTATCACAAGTATTTCTCGCCATTTTTAGGGTATTTCGTACATGCAACACTAACAGGTCATTCTCTTTTAATAAACTTGAGTACCATGTCTGAAATTCATGTGGGGTGATCTCGTCGCATGCTTGTATGAACGCATAAAGCCAAAGCTAACAATACGCTCAGAGCAACACAACAAGAAATCACTGGTATAAAATGCTCGTATCGATGGTCATTGTGTACGCTTGTTCGGTCTCTGTGTGTGCAATCAATTTCGTCACTATATCCATATTGAACTGCTCAAATGGGTGCATATAGAATTTTTCCCTTTGGTGCAGGCATCCCCAATTCCTCTGGAGAATACTGACCGTTTTAAAGAGGACCTCACTCTGCTAACCCACGCATAAGAACACAAATAGAAATGTGTTGACCCCTACTTTTCGTCGTCCAAGTCTCGTCTTTCCCATTGCCATTTCCAGCAAATATTACTTCCTTTGATATGGGAGATGGCTTTTTTCAATCACTCGTGTTGTCGTCCACTATGCATTCCTTATGCATATTAAAAATGCTCGACCAGAGGGCCAAGAGTAAAATTGTGCAAATGCAACAACTTGGGAAATCACATCTGCGCCCACTTTTTCAACTGGTCACTTTATTCACGCTTTATTGAACCAGAGAGTGCTTGGAATGAAAGAAAGTACATATTCGGGATTTATGGACGAGAATGAGTAAAACCTAATTTATTTACATCTTGCACCTTACATTCCTGCTTGATCAGAAAGGGAGGCAGCAGCGGAATGATACATACAGTTACAGATAAAGAAGAAAATACAGGAAGAAGAAGGGGATGTTGGAAGCGATAAAGAATGCAAATAGCGAATACAATACAAAATGTATCTGGCGTTTCGTTTTGTTGAATTGTATTGCGCTGGGGGCTCGAGCGAAGGAGGAGGACATGAATTATACAGCAGTGAAAAACGTCGCGGCTATAAATTAAAAATAATTAAAATCGTAAATATATGTGCGCGAGAAGGAAGTGTTTTTGACTTCTTTGCGAGCGACGACGAGTGGAAATACGAGGAAGGGAGGGAAATATATTGGTATTTATATTGAAATTGAATTTGCGAGATTCGAGTACGTTTATGCTTTGGAATTCATTCCAATCAAGAGTATTTATTGATTCGGCTGTAGGTACATTGGTAGAAAGGAAAATTCCAATGGGGCAAATTAGAAATAATAGAAAAGCACTTGGCTCTTGTTCAATTATTAGCGCTTATGATTCATATCTAATGCAGGTGTTGATTGCTTTGTGCGATCTGCTCACATAGGGAAAATCCAATTGAAGTGCGCGCGCGCTCCGCGCATTTTGCATGCATGCACAATGTGAGGATTTGCATTACGTGCAATGCGATTCTAATATCGCATTGCGCGGCGGGTGCGCGCGCCAATAGAATATGCATTATTCGGCTGGCTGGCTGGTTCGTTTGGTGTTTGTATGTATGGGAAAAGCGCTGGTGGAAACGATGTGGAAATGGCTGGAAATTGACTTCACTTTAAGCTGTCGTCGCGGCTCTGTAACGGTGGCAACCGTGTGGCGGCGCGTCGCACACCACCTCCACCACGATACGCGAACGGGGCGGCAGTCGCTCGTTCCGGATTAAATGAGTAATCGGTGGAAAATGAATGATTAAAACTTTTAGTAGAAGAGCGTAAAACACGTCGATTCGGCGACGATTTGCTAATCAACTTGCCTGACATTAAAGTAAACACATTCGGAGATTGCCGAAACAATTGCGCATCCATCGATGATGCATTCGTTTAGATATTATTATTTTATTAACGTCAATTAATCAATTAATGCACGCCGCACATTGTGTTCAGCATTCTGTAAAAGCGTTCAATAAATTGACTATTTTGGTTAAACTCACATTTCGTCGCCTGCTCGTTTTCGGTTTGCCAGCATTTATTATTTATTCATTAAGTGAAACGAAAATGCGCACATTTCAAAGATGATTTATTTATTATCTTGGATTAATATTTGATATCTAAAGTCTCTTTTCTATACAGTGCGGTTAAGAAACTGATTTTACTTTCGAACGAGGTTGATGATCAATCAATGTAACACAAAATAATACAAGACACGCGCCAACACCTCGCTCAGCATGTCAACACTCATAATGTTATAATAATCGGGGCGCGACCCTAGGGTGAGAGCTCTAAGGGTTTCTCTTCGCCAGGACCATGAAGAGTTCTTCGACAAGCAGTAGCAATATTCATAAATGTACTCTGAGCGTGAAGTGAATGAATCCTTGTCAAGTTGCTGAATGCATCTAACACTTTAATTCTGCTTATACCGAGTGTGCTCATTATTCGAACAATATAGTGATACACTTAAATTGAAACTAAGTTTTTTACGAGCGTTTAGCATATCAGTATAGCGTGGCATATTTTGGGGGTGCGCCCCCAATGCAAACGCGCGTAATAACATAATGGAACAATTGCAGATTCAATTTGGATTTTTCCGGGCGCTCGTTCAATGTGCGATTATTTGACGCCTTCAACTATACAAGTATATAATGCAAGTTGTTCAAATACGTGCGAGGTGCACACGCATATCGTAGATGAGGACAAGTGTTTAATGAAATATGGTCGCTCCTGCGGGAATATGACGGGAGCACGCGCACCGGGGACGTCCCTCGCAGTGCGAAGCGGCCGGGAGTACTCGAATTAAATAGTTTAACTTCGATTACTCGTGTTGTACTGCAATAAATTCGTTTTCTTCCAGCCAGACAGACCCGGACAATTTGGGGTCGCATTGCGTTGCAGTGGACTGTAATGCACCCTTTCAAAATATCATTTATCATCGCGCGCTCCTATTTTCAATATGTTTTAGTACGCACTTCATAAATCAACGCCACCGTATTTTTCAAGTAAATAATCCGTGACTAGATATTTCATACCCATAAAAGTACTTGGTAGTAAATGCAAAACTTTGACGCACTTGAGCTTCTATTGTCGTAAGCAAATGTTATTCTCAGATTTTGATAAAATCGTTCGGAACAAATCAAAGTTTACGCAATGAAATTGACCACAAATTTTTATAGAAAGATGAATTTCTATGTAGTAAGGTTATAAATAAATTCCTGAACGTCTTTGTGTATTGTAGCCTAGCTTGTTGTATGTAAATGCAGTATGAATATTTTACAAGCGTGGCGCATTCGAAATTCATGTCTAATACGTCAGCCGCAAGTAGATGAACAATTACCCAATGTGTTGTAATGCGACATTGTTGAACTTGTGTTATAAACGTATACACATATGTGCCACCGCCGCTAGCGTCGCCACCACCGCCTCCTCGGTAATATTATATCGAATAGAATAGGGAATAGACTTGTCGCCTCCAACGGCGTGCACGCGCAATTGAATTGTTCCTTGTTAACCCTACACCGCTCTCGGGAGCGCTCCCCAGCTGTGGCTTACTATCGTTGATCGCGTGTGCCTTTTACGTCGCGTCGTCTTCTTCGTTCTTCCTCACCACCACCAACCATCGTCGTCGTCGTGTCATACTTTGCATATATTGCCGCCAATAAATTCAATTGCTTTGGAACAATATAGCACTTATTATGTATATAAATTCATAACACCCAACGAAATTCAATGCGCAATAAATGAAATTGAATCAAATACTTGACGCACGAAAAAGAATAACGAAATAAATATGGTATCGCTATAAATTCAGCAACCCGTGCGTATCGATGTCGTTGATTGATTGTCGTGGTGAATTTAGATAAACAAATGAGCGTTTTATTTCCGCGTATGCTCGGTGCACCTGCATGTCGAATAATAAGCGTTTAAATCGCGCATTTCATTATTGATGTGAGCGCGCGCTCCACAACGCTACGCGTACGCCGATTTAAAATATAAGTGCATGTGGCGCGGTCGATTATAGATATAGTTTAAATTGTTTTAAGCAGCACAATGCGCGAAAAATGTTTTTCCATAATAGCGTGCCATGCTTTTCACGAGCAATTAAACAGCTCGTATCGCGTGCGACGAGCGATCGAACGGGATGATGAGGCGTTACGAAGAAATCATAAAACAGCGCGCCGAATGCGTATATTGAATTTTTTCACCGCGTTTGCTCGTCAAGCACGTGTTTGCCCTTGTAGAAAAGCAACAAACAATGCATACTTAAGAGAGTTTTTTGAGTTTTTCAACATTAAAATTTTGAGCAGGAATTTAAAAATGCCACTAATAAAATTGACCACAAAATAGGAGGACACTTTGTGACAGGGAGCGAAACGAGGACAAGCCACGTCGCATACGCAAAGGGGATGAAAAACAATAATTTATGTGGGTTGTTATTTTTATTGCGATTTTTTCCAGTCGACTCTGGCGCAGTAGCAGCGACTTGGTTTTGCATGCATGCGATGCCCGGTTTTTCATGCGTGCGTTCTGTCCACCGTTAATATTTAAATGCGTCCATACATAATTCCGTTAGCGCGCCGCGCGCGATAGCTATATCATTCCAAATTCGTGCATTTTTTTCGTTTGCCGCCCCGCACGCGGCGCTCGTTTATAAAAAATACATACGCGTATCTATATGCGATGAGAGTATGTATGTTGCGCACGATTCGGTTATTTTTAAAATTGTTACATCACCCACACACATTCAAACGCAACACAACGTGCGTACGTTGTGTTGTTCGCCACTGACATGTCAGTTATGCAGCGTGACAGCTTGAATTTGAATTTGGATGGCGTGCTATTTATTAAAAAAATTTCGTTTTGGCACAACGCAGCACATATTTTCTGTCAGTTTAATTCCATTTTTTTCATTCGGCCGTTGTTCTAGCTGTTGTTATTGGATTTTATTATTGTATTTGCGTGCAGTGGAATTTATATTAACTTTTTATAAATCACTTTTGATAAGTAAATATTCCATGTTTTTGAAAATGTTTTATTTTAACAATAACGAAATTATACAGAACATTTATTAACGCATAAAACTCAATGTGTTTCAGATTCGAATGAACATAACAGTTAATATTAATGTTACAAGCAAGCATGCGTGGAGCACATAAAAATGATATAAAAAATGAGTCGACATTATCGGCGGCGATAAATAAAATATGCACGCATCCGATATGTGAATACATTTGTTATGCGTCAAGCTTGCATGCGAACGAGGATTACTCATGCGCGTATAATCGAAATGTGAATTGGAAATTCGAAATTGGAAATTATTGCCACGCGCCCAATTCATAATACAGCAGCGAGCGATACAAATGGAATACGATTTCGTCTTTGGCATCATCTTGTTGATGTCGGCGGCGTTTTTGGCGTGATTGAGTGTAATTTAACTGCGCAAACGAGTGCCTAATCAAGCGATGAGCGCCGTTTCCGGCGTGTTATAAATAGTCGTAGTGCGTGCGTTCCGGAAACGCTCCCTAATATCGGTTATGAAGGGAAGGCTTTTTCACGAAAGCGATGTCGACGCACGCCGGAAATGGCCACCGGACAGACAGAGTTTCAGCGTCTGCAGCAGCCTTGCTTCCGCTTTTCCGTATTTATGTATTTACGCGCGCAATTTCGCCTTTCGCTCATTGTTCGCAAGAGCATCATCCTAATGACTAATGAATGACGACGGTATTCACCCTCACTTAACTTCATAATATTTTGCTTGTCACTCATTCATCCCGCTTGCTGACTGCAAGCCATATGCCTGCTCATATTTCTTGCAGGGTGAACTTTTTTCCAGAGGGTGTACTTTTTCCATTCATAATTCCCTCTTCGCGCGCGCCGTGGCGTGTTATTTGTGTTATGCTAATACGGGAAATATTAACGTCAAGGGTGACGATACGCCTGATTAATAACAACACTCGCATTGCGTTTGGCTTGACTTGTTGACGTAAATTTATTAATAATGTATTTATGCATATTGCATAAGTGCATCCATTATTAATTTGCTTGCACAAACACGAACATGGAACAGTTGTCATATAATGACATGTATTTTCAATTAATAATTTACATTATAAAGCGATTATTTGCATTAGTAATGCGTTATTGTGATCAGTAACTTTTCAATTTTGCGTCGCATGAATTGTGATGACTTTAGCGTTACTTGTGTTTTGCTCGCTTTTCTAAAAATAATATCACGTACGTGCACATAACTTAAGTCTTCATTAGCGCGTTATGACGGTTTGACAGTGTTACGTCCTTGGTGCATAAAGGCACTTAACCCGTTAATGTGTCGTCTACGTGCACGAATGGCAAACGTGCATGGTGAAGATCCAAAGGGTGTCACATTATCACTCAGTTATGTTATGCTTAGCTGCTATGAAAGTGCGTCATTCCATCATCGTATGTCATAATAACACGTGCCCGAAAACAACTTTTAATTCCCTGCTACTACTGTTGCTTGCTGCTTGACGATGTTCGTAATAGCTTGCTGATAACATCTTGATATTTCTTCATTCCTCGTCTCATTCTGCTGCAGCAAACGTAATCGATTAAACATGCGTGGAATTGTTCTTATATTTCTGCACATACATCTAATTCTCCAACAGATGTTTGCACAAGTTAGACGAGCTCGGGTTATAAATAAATATTTAGTATTTAAAATAACTTACAGCGACATTTGGTAGGAATTTTTTCTCAACAAAACAGGTTGATTGCTTTCGGTTGCACTCCGCTTATAGTCAAATACGTAGAAGTGTACGCATACGACTTGAATATTCCGCTGGTGTTGGCAGTTAAGTTGTTGAATTTATATGCAGTGCGTTAATGCGAGCGCGCTAAATGCATGAAACGTAAGCGATGAGATGATATTTCCATATTGTTACATAAGAGTCCCATAAAAGTGATGGAGAGTGCGCTCGCGCTTCGAGGGTGGCATGCATATAGTTTGCGTTTGAAATTTAGGCAGCCGGCGCGCGCGCGCGTACAAAATACACACATACGCATTTCTTGGTGACGCGGGGGCGGCTGCGGCGCTTATCTCTAATTCTCTCCATTTCGTCGTCTTCAAGTTTTCGCACGCGCCCAAGGTGTGTGTGCAAAGTGCGAATTTATTCATAGACTTGGCATAATGAGAAACTGTAAAAATGGACATTTTCGCAAACGGCGCCGCTGACGGTTTTATGTTTTGATAAGGGGAATAACACGCCATTTTTCCCGCCACCACACTGTGCAATAACGCCATTCGATTTCGCTCGTTATGGATATCTCTTCTTCTGCTTATGGGGGGAGGCTGCGAACCCATAAGATTTCATCTTTTGAACTGGCAGCGTTTTTTCTCTCTGCGTGCGAGAGGAGAGAAGTGCTCCACTTTGTTGCATGTTCATCTCCAGTACTTTCATATCGCGAGCAAGCTTGCACTTGCGATAAAAGCAAATTGCGCATCACTTAGCCCTTGACGGACGGTTTCCTTCCGCCTTCGTGTGCATTCCGCCGCCCACACGTTTAATACGCATTTGCGCGTCAATCTCACATGCGCGCACGTTTCACACAAGCTTTGCCCAGCGTACTAGAAATGTGCAATTATCGTTCTTATAATTTTGATGCGAGCAATAAAAATGCGCGTTTCACATTGTAACTCAAACGGCGAGCCAGCGAACGCTTCGATTATGTTGCGCATGCACAGCGGACACGCAACTATTGAGAGATTTGCAATCATGCTGAAATTATATTCATTGTCTGTATGTGTATCTGACATTTTGATTGTTCATGTGTGGCTTTTCTCATTCTCATGAGTTTTTAGTTTGGTCAGAGATGCGCGCAACAAACACGCCCACAAGGAAAATGCCCAGAACACACGCGATCCGTTAATATAATTTTTATAATCAACGATGATCGCACAACACCGCAGAACACCATACGAGATAGAGAAATGTATGCAATTTAGTCTCATTGTGCTCGCATCTCTAATCGCAGCAATCTAGTAATTCGTGGAGACACTATCATTGTCCTTCGACCGACGCCGAACTACATGCATGGAAATAGAGCACAACTATATAGTTAGAGAGAGCTTAGAAGCGATTATAAATGTAATGCGCTGGCATAAACAAGATAGAGAGCCTTTTCGGATAATCGGCGCGCACAAACTACACGCGAAAGATATGCAAAGCGGACGCGCCGTTATTATAATCCATGATTTCGCGTAATTCACACGGGGGGTGGAAGTACCCAGAACGCATTCTGCCAGTGATTCCACCGCCGCGTATCTGCACGCCGCCATCTCCCGCATGGAAATTTTACGCGCATTATCACAGCGAAGGGGCGGCTTGCTGCACACGTAATCTGGACCCCTTGTCGTATCCCAGCCCACCCGTCGCGCCTGCACGTGCCGCGACTTATGATTGTCGCACCTCGACGGCGACGGTGGCGGCGGCGCAATAACAACACGCCGACAAATTGGGTTTGTTGTAATGCCGAATAAATCCCTGTTTTATTAATGGTTATATGCATTCCCCTTTATCCACAATATTCACAATTTTCTCATATTGCAGCATTTTGGGATTTGGTAAATTTTAGCACGTCGAAATGCGTGCAGCATAGATTTGGCTTATTATGAGGCAGAGTGAAGGCGGCAGGTATTCATTTGTTGGAAGTTGTGACGCGAATGAGGGGCGGCTGCATAATAAAACGCTTCTTGGTTTACGGGCACGCGCCCGTTCCTCTTCCGGACGCGCGCAATCAGCAACAGCACGCGGGCAGGCGGCGGCATTCCTGTCACGTAACCAACGGCGCGATATTACATTCGGGAGCACGAAAAATTAACATCGCCCGTTTTATGACTGCTTAAAATTCACAAGATGCCGAACGCGAACGGAGCGAAATATTCGTGAGAGTTATGCGGCAGTAGCATCAGCAGCGGTGGTTTGCCCATCGCTGAAAGAACGATTAGTCTTATTGCATCAATATAAACGCAAACGTGGGGGGCACGCTCGTGTTTCTTTTAAAGGTGAGCGAAACAACAACAACATGTTGGGCACATTTGCTTGAAGGCGCCAATTTTAATTTAAACAATCACACACCAGAACAGGAGCGAACGCGAATGCGCACGGCGGTTTGTAGGTATGTTTGAACGTGAGACGACCGACCCTCGTGCTCCATATGCAAATCACGCGTCTTCGTCGACGGTGAGATCAGTTATTTTATGGCGCTACGCGAATCACTCGCTGAACCGAACCATAACCATTTATTGTATATAGGAATTGAATATTGCCGCCGCCTGAAGAAGCGCCATTGCGGTGATAAAGCTCCAAACGTGCATGGGACGCGCGCGCGTTGCTCGTAGATAGATTTCCATTTCATATTATGCGTTCGATCTTACCTTTTTCTTCGTCTTATACACAACAACGCGCTACCGCTTTATGGCGGCGGCGGCAGCGGTGGCGCTGGCGGATGGCGCTTTATCCTTTCAATGTATGCATCGTTGGCTTCTTCTTGCTCTCCTCCTTCGTCCTTAGGGTTGGCGTTGTGCGATATGCAACCAGTCTAAAACCATCAATGCGAATGAATGTGAATGCGCAGCGAATTTAAACATATTCAAAGCCATCGCGCGCGTACGGCGCAGAGTTCTCTGCAAGTGGAGCATATAATATATTTTGAGAGGCGAGCAAAGATGCCTGTGCGTACGAGGTTGCCACCCCCGCAAACACATATTGCCCTCTCGCCGGTGAAACGTACGAAATTGAGGAAAATAACATAAAACTGAGGCAATTCATTTCGCACACGGTGCGTTTCTTTGCCCCTTTACTCCGTTTCTTTCTTTTTTTTTGTGTATTTTTATGTGTGGGAATCAATGGTAGTCGTTTTATTTGAAATTAATGCTAGAATTTCTCTTAATAGCCTACTTGAAAAATCAAGTCGCGAACAGCTGGGATATTGTAAATTTAAAAATGTGGCGGAGGGATTAGGAAAAAGTTGAGATCAAAGTTGAAATAGATAAAATCCGAATTTTAATGCGCATTGTATAAATTCACAGGAAAGCCACACCATCATGATCATCATCGGCATTGCAAAAGACACATTTCTTCCCGCGGGAAGAGTATATAAGTTTGGCCCATTATTGATGGTGGCCTATTCATTACGGCAACGGCGTTGCGATGGCATTGCTGCCGCCTCCGTGAGTGCGTCGCTGAAATGGGCAACTTTTCCCTGGGCACGCGTATATTTATAAGTCTCCTCCCTTGGTTGGTTCGGTGGAGACGTAGCTCTCCAGCTAGCAAGCGCACACACAAAACGAACAGTGCGAAGAAATAGGTGATGTCAAGACTTATGGGATGTTCGATAAGATTCATTTTGGGCCGCGAGGCGCGCACAGCCGGCCGAAGAGTTAAATGGCTGAAGAGGTGTTTTTATAACCGGTCCACCTCGCCTCGCGCGCGCTCCTCGCCCGACGCGATTTATTACGGGCGATGAAGTGAAATAAAGTACCCACGGCCGCCAGATCAAACCCCGCTCGCGCTCGCCGTCGCCGTCGTCGTCGTCGCGATCGCGCTCAAAGAGCCTTCAAGCCGAATTAGCCGCGCGAAAACCTGCTGCGCGTGATGGACCCACCGCCGCAAATGCCGCGCCTCTCCTTCCTTCGCTTCTTCATATTTATGCGTGCGATTGTATTATAACATAACTTCAATCCATTAAATTAGGTCCTTAATTTATGCCTTCATTATTATTCGTTCGTGCCATTCGACAACCAACCAGCCAGCCTGTATGCCTTTTTTTGCTTCATCTTCTCTTCTTCGGACTGATATAAAATTTAGTTAGTCATTGAGCAAATATCATTTTCCCTTCCATAACAATTTCATTAGCCTTTTTCTCCTCCTTGTTTCTTGGTCGTCTTTTTGCCGTGCTAGACATTCGCGCACACACGCCTTGCGAAGAAACGAAATGGAATAAGTTAGCTTTCCATCAAGTAAAGTACACCATCTCTAATGCGTTCGCGTACGACAAGTACGACGACGACCATGTCGAGGATGAGGTGGACGAGGACATCCTTCTGCATTGAGGTTGTTTGTACGTCCGGCAAAAGGTGATCGCATTATTGCCAACATAAATATTTTAGCATTTCGGATTCGAGCGCAAGATGCGCACACACTTAGACTCCCCTTGTCCGGCCGGATGGCACTAAATATTGTCCAAGCAATCGCTAGAGCACGAATAAAACTCATGCATCTTTCTCGTTTTGTTTATCTTCTTTTAAACAACTTTGGAAAAACATCAAATCTCAAAACAATTCTATTGTGGAATCTGTATTTCGCAAATATTATTTATATCAAGGATAAGAATTGTCCTTTTTGTCAGGCAATTGGACGTCCGACATTAAGTCCTTGCAAAATATTGATTGCAAGCTCAAAATGGTATTACATTCTCGTCCTTCTCCTTTGCTCTCGTACGTTGGACGAAAGCGCGCGCGTGTGGCAATGGCAATGTCGTATACGACGCCATTAATTAACGGTTAATTGAATTAATTACGCTCATTATTTTGCGTTGCGCGCATTGTTTTCGGGGGGAGGTTAAGGCCGTACGCGTACGCTTGCGGGTCGTGATTGAGACAAACGGTTGATAGCGGAGTACCGAGGGGGGTCAAATTGGTTTTTATTTCGCGTTTATCGGGAGCTATATGCCATTGCCAAAGGACATCCTGCTCTCGGTCGGCGCAGAGATTACACGACGTTTTCTTAATTTTGCCCACTCTGCTTCCTTCACGTTAATGGAATAACGTTTCTCCGCACATCTATTTTCATTTCCTGCATTACGATGTCAATGTGCACTTGGATAATCCAATGGCAAGTAAAAAATATGATCATAGCAGCAGTTTACCAACAAAACCAAGCAGAATGAAGGAAATTTCAAAGAAATTAAAACCAGACTAAGAAAAACAAAAGGGAGGCATACAAACAAAACAATTTTGAATAGTTAAGGGAATAAATATATGGCGTACTAAAAATAAATCCATTAAATTTTTGTACATAAATCGCATAAACGTTTGGAATAACTGCGCGAGCGCACACGTTAAGTACGTTTTTCTTTCGTTTCCTCTGAATGCGCGTGCCTTACTCCTGAATGTGGCTTAAAACTTGAGCAGCAAGATGCGCGCCACGTTTTAAAAATAGATCCATTATACTTGTTTTTGTCATTGCGACAATAAATAGGGAATCACAATAACATTTGTTGTATTTGTGTATCATTTCGTAAATTTATATAGGCGAATGCAACGAGCATTAGCATCTGAGACATTTATATGTATTATGTAGTTGGTCGGTTTAGTTAGTTCGTTAAGCATAGCGTGCCAACCAGTTTTCTATATACGTGCAACACTTGTACATTAATTTGAGTGTGTGCATTGATGCATTACGGAGATTGTTACGATTGTGTTACATGCTATTTACGGCCTTCGCCGATTAAAACGTACAGCAAGCAAAGACAATGCGTTTTTATAATGAAATGCGTCTCTCGTTCAGTGCGAGCGCGCGCGCGATCGACAGGTGTGCAAATTCAATAAGGTGCGCGCTCATAATAAAAATCGATGGTACACTCGCGCGTACGTCTGCATTGCATTGCATTGCATCGCATTGCATATTGCGTTTGTCAGCGACAAAGGATGCTGCAACGTATACGAGACGTTTAATTACAGCGGTGTGCCCGTTGAACAACTTATCAGAATGGTATTATTATGTCGCATTATCGAGAAAATTCTGATCGCCGGGCCCGTAAATGGTTTTATTAATGCCAATTTAAGTGTATGTGGAACTTATGGGTTTATCATTCTTGCAGGCAGCAGGCAGAAGGCAAACTGTTGGTTAGCAACGTGAATAAAACAAAATAGAGTAACACAATCTACAAAAAATATTTGGAATATTCTCGTGCGCAATGAATTAATGCTTGGATTGCAAGTTTTTCTTGCACGCTTAAAAGGAACATAATAAGTGGCATACGTTTAGAAGGGCGGGGTGGGGGGTGGTTGATAATCTTAAGAGTGCTATTATGGCTGCACTATTGCAACCAAATGTAAACGAGCCAGCGTTTATTTTGCGTTTACTTCTTGTTGAACGTGCTCGCGCGCGCGATAAGGAAACTATGCAGGACTATACAGGACGTGTTTTTTCGTCGCTTTTTGTGTGTAATCTGCGTTCTCGACGTCTCTTCTTGGTCGTCTTGTGATTCGATTGCTTTTTTCGCTCGCTCGCGCGCCGTAATGAGGGTGGCGGGTGCTGGTTACGAAGGCGCGCGCGAGCGTGTACCTGTTGCGACGAGAACCCGAGCCGGATGTTTATCGCCCGCCATCAGTGTCGGGTTAAGTTAGACATGCAGGCGCGCGCGCGACTTCCGGTTCTGTAGCGGCAAGGGGCACACACTTTGCATTAGTCAGCAGTGGCGCTGAAGAGATGACCGTAAAGTGAGGATTGCTTTCCACTTTGCTCAATGGATTTCTTTCAGCAAGCGCACACGGAGCGAGCGAGATTTTCGGCGGTTGCATAGTGCGCTCGTTCACTTGCCATTGAATAAAAGCGCGTAATTAATGAACGGGACGTGTATGCATGAAATGCTGTGCGCACGGATGAAAAATGAGCGAGTTGAGTGAACAAGTGAATCTCGGCGGCGTTCAAGCATGCGGCGCCCACAAATCACTTATTAATGTGCAGGTGACTGAAGGGGGCGCGCCGCCCGCGTATTTCACGATGTGAACAAATGACGTACAACGATTTCTACTTCTGTCGTCGTCAGCCGCGCATTCATTGACGGATTATGCATAACGAGCGCGCGTGCGAAAGCCGAGAATGACTAATGATCGACGTGTGTTTGGGTTGTTGAAATGTCCTCGCTATTATCGCGGAGAAATCAATTTTCGAAGCAAGGATGCAAAAGAAGAAAGAACGGCCGGAAGAGGACAAATATTGCGGGATTGAATTTATCATCATAATCGAAGAGCGCATGCGCCCGTATTCGGTGCAGCCGTTGCCGCCGCCACTGCTGCCACCGTGTGTATGCGGTCGCCAAAGATGGCTGGCACGGTTATGATAAGGCGATGCTTTAATGACGAGGTGGTTGCCATGACGACGGCGGGCCACTGGGCAGGCCCGGGCGGCGGCGGTCAGCAGGTGCAGCGGGGTGGTGGCCGCCAACGCCGCCGCTGCCGTCGACGCCGCCATCACGCAATCTCAAGCGGCGGCCTGTCGATATTATGCTTCTTCAGCAACGCCGCGCGTTACCACCACCACGCGCTTATGATGGGTGGTCTACTTTTTCTTTTCTCCCTGCAAATGTGTATGTACTGCAGGCGCAGCCAAAACAAAATGCGAAATTCGCGGCGCACTTAAAATAATAATAGCGGCTGCATCGCCTGCTGTAAATCGTACATTTAATCGCAAGTAACAATAACAATGACAATTGAACAATAACAATAATAGATTAGAGAGATTGGAGGATTAATTATTCTTGCGCGTTTTGACCTAAAAGGCTTTTTAGGAAGGGGAGCGAATGAAAGCAGAAAGCAGGCGAGTGATTTTGCTCATTTATCATTAACATTCATTTCTTATTCTCATTCTCGCATTCAATTGTTTCGTGTTGTTTGTGTACTTGGGTTGACTTGTTTTATGCATATGCGCGACATCCATCCCTTATGTATGTGCGTGGCGATGGACTACTAGCGTTTGGTGCACAATTTCTCTTCTCTTCTTCGGCTCAGCTCGAACGTGTAGCGGAATTAAGTAAAGCGTCGTGCCGCCGCGTATCCAATTATAACTTGGAAACGAATTTCTCATTTCGAGACAATTAAGCGGCATATTATAGCCAGTGAAGCGTCCTGGCAATACAGCATCGCGTCAAGCGGCGCCGGCGGTAGCAGGGGGCGCGGGCGCGCGCGGGGCGGGAAGTCTCCACAAATTATACTTTAGGGAACATTAATTTTCATGATGGAAGACGTCGTGTATGGAGAAGAGACGAGCGCAACGCCGGCATCGATCGCACGCAAGCAGCGGCGGCGGCGGTGGCGACGGAGGAGTTTGTCCGAAATATGGGCCGAGAGTTAAGCAGGAGCAGCGGCGGTGGCGGCGGTGGCAGGAGCAGCAGCAACTCACCAAGTTATATATTAGGTCTTGCTTGCTTCGTTTACCACCACATTCTCATACACCAGCAGAGGAGAAGACGTGGCCGGCATGCATTCCGCGCGCGCCGCAATCAGACGGCGAGCGTGACGCACATGACAAGCGCGGCGCTCGCTTGGGCGGCGGATATCGCACGAGAGATGACCATCGCAGGCCGCCTCCCCCCTTTTATTCCCTCGCGCCGCCGCCGCCACCGCCGATATATATATACTTATACAACAAAATATGTGCGTGCGCGCTCACTGTGAGGGGGTGGCGAATATATGTGTACGTTGCGAAGCTTATCCTTAATCCGCGGCAGCGCGGCTTGCACCGTGCTGCGAACACACACACGGGAGGCGGCGGTGAGTTTGGAGTTTTCGCTGACGCAAGTTGCGCCACGCCGAGATTGGAACAAGGCGCAGAGTAATAAAATAACAAATAGCAAAGATGAGACCGCGCCCATTCACCATCGAGAGATAAAGCACTATAGACCAGGGAGGATGGCCGCATGTGTGTGCACCCTCGTTGCGGCATCGGTGGCGGCTTATTACGACCTCTCCGCCAGCATATCCGCCGCCGTTGATGCCAGCTTTTCATCTCCTTTGCTCTTCCACTCGAACGCATCGTATCAATGGGCACTGGCCACTGTGCGTTCTTCGCGCGTTTCACCTTCTTCCTACGCGTGCCTTCTTATTCTTCTAATTTTATCCATTGTTACCTTTAATTCAAGATATTGCTATGCGATTTTAATGTGAGTACATAACGTACACTTGCATTAAACGAGAATTTGATTGAATAGCGCGCTGCTCATCCGTGTAATACCGCTGGAGGCGCATGTACGACTAAAAAATGAGTAAAGAAAAAATGCATCCCCAAAACCTAGTGAAACGCAAACAACGTGCGTTCGCGTGGTTTATATACGTATAGGTATCGATGGTGGTTGCATTGTGCAGGGGGGACTATTGGGGTATTATTATAATAACGCCGCCGCCACCAATCGGAAGAGCAGGGACATTTTTCCGCAAGGATGCGCACCTCGAGGTTGCCATATTGTCATACGTATCGTATCTATTTTATACGGATGATAGCCACAAATGGAAGAAGCGAAACATATCTAATCGCTGCATTGTATTCAGTCAGGATTAACAAGACACAAAACATTCTCACACGCGCATAAAATCTCGCCTCTAATTTCGTATTGTGTGAATTAAGTTTACACTACCAGTCAATCTGCTATCAATTGTGAAATGCACCCGGGGTTTTTTTAAATACTCGTTTCAATTGTCATACAATCAGTTGCAAATTGCCGGCTGTGTGCTGCATCAAACGCGTCGGAGGCTCGCGCATCACATGTTGCGTGTTTTGTTTTTACATATGCCTCTCGGTGTGTGTGCGTTTGTTGCAAGTGCGTTTTGCGGCGGAGTCGGCGAGCCGCGAAATGGAACCAGATGGAGCAAACAGTCACAGCTGGGATCCTCGCACGCGCGCCGCTTCCGCGACGACTCCTCCGCACTCTGCGGTGTCACTTACATCTCAATAGGCCTATCCCTTTCACTACCACCTTACACTCGATGTCTTCACTTAATATCGACGCATTCAACGTTGCTTTAAATGTTCGTCTGCATCATAAACAATTAGTTTACGTATGCACGCAAAAATATGGCAACGATGGTAACAAAGAAGTTTTTATGAAAAGCATGAATAAAATGCATTTTGCAGTCTCTGGATATATCGTTCTCTTCGTTATACACGTTCTGTCAGAATCACGATCTATTGTTTTAAGAATCGCCTAAATAAATGGCAGTTGCTCGCTCTTTTGCGCTCCTCCCGATTCGCGATTCTGCCTCGCCGTTTCGTTCGAGGGAATAACGCATTTGGCGCGTTCTGAATTCTGAACGATGCCATTGCGAGTCGTTACGATCCTTTTTCGCTCTCTGTCTCTCTATTTGCGTGTATGAGAATTTCGCTGGATGTGTGTGCGTGTGCTATTCCAGCCGTAATGCAATATTGATTTAAAGAATCCGCTTCTCTTGGTCGTGCTTTGCTCGCGCGTCCGTCGAGCCGGAGAGCGACACAAAAAACAACAATCGTTCGTGTAATGCATTATCGCCATGCTTTAGCCCTCGAGCTAATATTATTTTTAGCAAAGTGCGGCTGCGCATTGAAGAAGACAATGAAATCTTCTGTTTTACAAAAATTATTCAGCCGATGACTTTAAATAATTAATTTTTTTGCGGCACTCGGCAATGTAATATTTTACATTTGATGTATGGTAATACTTTTTCTGGCGGTGGAGTAACAATATAAATTTTTATTTATAGGTCCAAAGTTAAAAGTCCATTTGGGGCATTGGCATTTATCCAACGTGAGGAGAGCGAGAATCCTGGCGAAGGACGAAGAGTGGATTCCTTGTACGTAAGTGCCTTGTGCGTTTTGCAAAATCTATTTTCTATTATAATGCGCGCGCGAGCTACAAGCAATATTTTTGCTCGGGAATTGATCGCCAGTCACAACACAAGAGGGTAAAAATAATATAAATTCACGCTTTTACTGCCTCGCGCGCCACTCTCTTCGGCTGCGTATGTGCGGACCTCATTCGCATGCATCCGACACACACATGCCTGCAAAATATAACAAAAGGGCGGCCAGCAAGGCAAATCTGTATTCCATATGGTCGCCGTAATAAAATGTAGCCATCAACAACGTCTGGTTATTTTTCGGGTTGTTTTCGACGTGGCGCGCAGCACGCTCGCAGTGCATTTGCGTTCGTGGTGCTTGTTGCCTTTTGCGAGTAAATGGCCTGTGTGATCAATCTGCGCGCACTTGGCGGGAGGATTATAAAGCACCTCTCTATGTATGAGCTTCATTAATATATTGCCATCGTTGCCGCCGTTGGCGCGCCGCGCAAAACGCGTTTTTCCTACCACCACCACAAACGCCCCAGCTGCGCGCGTGCGAGTCAAGTGTGCGGCAGCCCCCACGAAAAACGCGAAAAACGCTTTAACCGAATTAACTTTTTTTGTTGTTTTTGTTGTTGCGCGTACTGCGAGCGCCCATTTTCCATTTGGGGCTCTTTATTTATGACGCCCCATATGCGATGCCCCCCTCAGCGGAAAAACAACAGGAATAGAAATATTTTTGACGTTAATGCCTTGAACAATTAAAACCGAATAAACTTTGCCATTTTATAACTTTGGCAATTATATATAAAAAGTAAGAGAGGGCCGTTTTTAAACACATTTAATTGCATTGCAATACTGGAAAATGTGAACATAAAACGGGAAAAGGAAAAATGCGAATTGAATTTATGTCACGTACTTTATTATAATCAATTTTCCGTGCCGTTAGCTGTATTTCAAATTAAATTACATCCCTGTCTTTCTGCGCACTGTAAAGTGAATGATCGTGCGCGCGCGCTGGCACTTTCCATCTGGGGGGAAAATTTCCCTAATAACCAATTATGGATGCATAATATAACAAGTGCCTCGCTTAATATACATAAACATAAGCGCGCTTCGCCAATGAACTGCTCCCGCGATACGCACACCAAGAGGGATGCCGTGTACAGATATCCATTTCATGCGGGGATGATGTACTCCAGCATAGGAAAGCGTTCGGGAAACGTAAACGTGAGGCGCACAAGCGAAAGTGAAGGGGCATATTAAACGATGGAGCCGGAACGACATGAATTAAGCATTATATCAATTTCGCGCGTGACAGCGCCGATAAAGTGACAGAAGGTCAAAATTGTTGCCGCTAGGGAGAGTATTCACTGAATATCAGCCCTTCAAGAACGAAGACACAAAGAGTGTTAAAACAAAATTGTACATGCTTCTAACAAATTTCTCATATACGTATTTAACTTTCTCGCAAGAAAATAGAAATTCTAATTAATCATTATCTTTAAAGACGACTAATTGAATTATTAATTTTGCAAGGATGGGGTGTGGTCCCAAAGGAGTGCATTTCCATAAAACAGTTTCATTTCATATAAGTGATCGGCATAATGCAAGCAATAAGGCAGACATCAATTATTAATAAGCAAATATTGACATCATAAAGGGTGTGAATTCGAGTGGCACCTAAACAAACACGAAGAGGGAGCCACGGAAAATGCATAGATATGAGGCATGGTATAAAACGCGCTAACCACCGCCAAACTCAATTTATGTGCGATGCGAATGTGTGCACAAAGTCTGCAGTGCAATGGCAACCCCCATTATGAATCATGATACAGCGAGCCAACTTTGCAGGAGCAATGGCAGCATCATCATCGGCGGCGCGACATTATTAAATCAGTGAGCCTTGATGCCGGGCGATGATATGCATATAAACGCGCTCACAGCAGCTGCGAGCGAGCGACCTGCTTGCTGCTTGTCTGTCGTTTTGCCAAACGACGCGTCGTTGACTTGCATTTCAGAGCTGAAACGATCACCACACACAACACACATATGTGAAAGTTGTATGCGCGAATCCTGTATCTCCAGCGAGCGTGTGTATGCTCTCTTGGGGTTACACACCCTCGAGCGTCTCCTCGTGATTTAGTCAACATTGGCATTGGCGCGGCGCTACTCTAAATGACAAGCGTGCATAAAAACGTCCAAAACGACATAATCAACTTGCTCGCGCGCACATCTCTCGCCTTCAATGAGAGAGGGAACAGTACAACAACAATAACAACAAACGCACATTCAGATATACCCTTGCTGCTTTTTTGATTTATGTACGTTCATCTCGCGTTTTGTGTACACAAAACACTCACTTTATTGATAACATTCACTCTTTTATCAATGCGACGTAAAGGGTGTCACTTGCTCGCCCTTACCCCTATTGACGGTCATATTTAGAAAGGTGACTCTGAGGTTAATTAAATGCGCCTTTTATAATTTATCAAATGAGAATACGAAATGCGCATGGACTTTGTTTGGATAATACATGCGCATGATTGTGGACGACTTGGGGGAGGTGGTTCATGTTTGCACTTTGTCGCAATGAAAATTGAAACTAATAGCGGAGCGGAGGCGGCATAATCAAACTGTGCACGCGCAATAAGCGATGATCTTACTGATGAATTAGTTTCAGCGTCTGGTGCTTGCGCGTTGCTTGTAAATATTCATTGCGGTGTTCATTAAGGTGTAAGGGTTCGGCCCGCGATGACGGGTCATGCACGATTAGCATGTCAAACGGCATTCGGGTATTGGTTTTAGGTCCGAAAGTCGGGCGCGCATATTGGTCCGAAAGTCTTAAGTTAATATTGAATTTCGCTGCAGTTCTGATTGGGAAAGATTAATTAATTTCGTAAAACGTATACGAATGGAATTCTCCCAAGAAATGCCAGTTATAAATGTGATGCGCCGTATATTGCAAATCCCTATAATAAAAGCAATAAAATGCCGAATGCGCAATCGAAATTTATCTCCGGGACTTATTGCATTCGGGCTGGGGAAGAAGAATAAGAAGAAGAGCAAGCGTCACATCGCAAAATGCAAACGTGCTGCCGCCCCCGAGACTTTATTAGATATCAGCTAATTTATGACCCATGTCGCACAATGTTGCAAGTCAAAAACATTGTTGTCAATACAAACAAACCGCCTCCGCACATGATGGCACCTCGCACATTGAATAAAAATAATGCGCGCATCTTAAATGGAGAAAACACATTGCGTTTCGTGAAGAATTTTTATCAAAGAAAGCACAATGTAAATCAGCTTGTTATATTTAAAGAGTTAAACACGCACGTTATTGTCTGTCTGCCACACGCCAATTAATTCCAATAATTGTAGAACACACAATAACATTACATAAATCATGAGTGCAAGTATGTTTTTTGTACTCCTTGCTTGTCGACTTGGTGTGCGCGAGGGAGTTGCAAGCGGTTACACCGTTCAACCATTACATCCGGTCACGCGATTTACCTTCGCGAATGTAATGCACGTATAAGTGTATCAAACAATAAGCAAACAATTTTCAGTTAATGCGCCCTACCGTTATGATTACGTGTCTGATTGAGTTGCCTGATTCTCTGCATTGCGTTTGAAATTGCCGTGTAAATGTAAAATGCTTATGAGAGAGACACACTTCAAGCTGGCAATCATTTCGTCGAATTTGATTTAAAATCTCGATTAAACTTTTCCAATTTAATTTTCCCATTCAAGCAAAATCCCTTCATTGCGTTATTTACTTACGATTCAGTATAATATTTTATAGGTTCCCTTTATAAAAAATGCGAAATTTTCAAATAAATTTTTATTTTGCTAAATTGTCAAGAATATAATGCATTTTATATCAGAATCTCAAAAGAGAAAATAACCACCTGTAATTTAAGAGAAATATGACAGCAGTTCAAGCATAATTTAAATCTATAACTAAGTGACTTTCATCAAATACTAACTACTAAAGTCTAATCCAAATTGGAGAAAAACGTACATTATTAACGTTTTCCAATACATGAACAACATTGTAATATTGGTTTAGAATGTAGCGGTAAAAATTCGAGATACGATGCACATAAATAATGCAAAGTATTGTTCCATTACGCTATCGCTTTTCTCGATTTTCTCAACGCTCGATTTTTGTTACTGCGGCTTTGCAATACGGATACACTTTCGGATATATTATTGGCTAAAAATAAAAGAAATCAGAGCGCGTGGCTGTGCGCTGTATTGATATCGCTAAAGTACCGCCAGCGCGCGCGGTGATATTGATATCTCGAGGCGGCGCAACGTCGAGAAGCGATCATCGAGCACAAAACGGCGACGGCGGCGGTGGTAGTGGTGGCGGTCGGTTTTATATATTTGCAGCAGCGAAGATGCTATACACTTGAATGCATAGCTCGCGCCGCCGGGAGACGACACTGAACCGAACTGACGCATTAGATTTTCTGACAAATTGAGCTGCATTTGAGTTCCCCCTTGCGGAAGAAGATGGATGAGGTTAGTTATAAATGTGAAGCTTTTGCGCCGATCTGGAAGATTTCGTTCGCGTCTGCTTTTTATATGCGTAAAATATCTCGAGACATTGCGCCCGCCTTTTTTCCTTCTGGTCCTCGTCGTCGTTATCGGGCGCGTGTTGTAGAAGCATCACTTCTATCATCATCGCGGCGGTCGCTCACGATGGATGTGCGCTCATCTTTCAAACTCTTCCTCTTCTTCTTTCTACTGCCTGTACTTTCGCTGCTGCCATAACTGCCAATGCGCTCCGCCCTTGCTGTCCATGCAAAAGTGGAAAATATTATCATCTACCCTTCTTCTTTACGTTTCTTGCCACCGCCGCCACAGTTTCCACCACCGCCGCCAGCCAACTCTACCCTTCTCAAATGCATCTAATAATGATAAATGTACCAGCCATCTGGCTAGATGCTATGTGTAACCAACCACAAGAAGCGGTGGAACAACTGGATCATTACCACCGCTGTTTTATCGCTACATATTAGCGCGCATGTTGCACTGATACGAATTTCGTCATCAACTTTTGATAAACTGCTTTATTATACGGCACTTTGTTAGGGGTGTCATACGCGTATCATATGTGATAGCTGAATAGATGGGGTGATATTATGTGTGAACCTTTTTTATTATATTGACTCTGTTTATCTCTTCTTCTATGTGGTGAAAATTAGTTTGATGTCAACATAGTAATACTCATATATCATTAGACTTCTTTTTAGAGCAAGGACCAATTTTATCCTTTTCGGGAAATATACATTCAACTTTTATAATTTACGTATTCCAAGAAGGAATTTTATAGACGATAAGTTCATAAATATATTAAAACTTTGTCCATAAACGAGCAACCTTCTCATCTCATCAAGTTTCTCTTGGCAAGTTTGTAGAGGGTCCCCTTAATGGGTTTTCATCTTCACATAAGAACGGCAGCGTGTCCTGCTGCTTGTGAAGGTGGATGCCGCCGTCTTCTTGAGGTATTTACGAAGCGTGAATGCGTCTGACCCGTTCAGTTCACGTTGATGATGGTCTGTCGCGGTTGTGATCATGTAATGTAATGTCCAGCATCGGAGCGCGTACGGTCCGGGGGGATAATCTGCTTCTTGCTTGCTTACTTGAATGTTGCTCTAGCTCCCAGAATTGGTTATTAGATTACGAGCGTATGCGGGAGGATAACGATGTACTCTCTTCTCCCCGCTTCCTTCGCGTATATGTGAACGGTGAAATTTCCATCGCTGCTATCATCTAAACAAATTGAAGCGGGGGAGGGTGTGAAATGACCATGTGGACTCCGAAGCTGGAGATCAGGTGGCGGTCAGCGGTCCGTAAAACAGGCACTAATCAAATCAATGTGCGCGCCGGCCAGATCATTGCTGCATTATGCGAGCGTTTTACCATTGCACAACCGATTGCCAAGAGATCTTGCGGAAAATCGTAATCGTAAGCAAGCGCAATGAAGACGAACATGCTCGAACCAGAAAGACAAGAGATGAATGACGGGATGAGAGCGAGAGGAGATAGGGACAAGCATAATCCTATTCGGGGTGCTTCATCACGGCCAGATGAATAAACACTACTGCTGCGCATTGGGGCAGAAGATGAGAGAAAGGTATTGGGGGACACTTCATGTGACAAGAAATGCATTTCTTGCATATTGATTAAATATTCAGATTGCTTGCGCTAGAAATGGAGGACTAGAAGGAGCGTAAAAACGAACACGAGGAGAAGACCCCGAATATAATACAATACGGGTTTATAACTGGCAACTTTTACAATCGCCGTTAACATTTAACGAGGTCTTCGTGTCGGTTGAGTTGTTGTTCTTCTTCTTCTTCTCAACCTGCCTTTACCATCAGAGCAGGAACCTTCACGCAGTGGAAGCAGAAAGGGGGGAAAATCTCATTGCTCGCTGGTCATTCATAATTGAAAAGTGTTGCTCATTCCTCAACGCGCTCTGCCAATGTTTCTTCTGCATAAACAGAGCATACATTGCTTTCCAATGTTTTCGCGAAAGTGAAAGAGTAAAAAGAAGGAAGGAAATAGTTTTTGAAAAGCTTCTTCTCGAAATACCTCGCGCGTACGTGCGTGGACGGCTTAAGAAGGACGAACGAAGGACTTGCAGAACTGAGAGGGGACCGAGTTATAGATTCCGTCTGTCCATTTCGGAATGTCATGTTTTATCGGTGCGGTTTCTTTCAGTTTGACATGAAATGGCGCCGGTTATTGGATGCCGGGCGTCGACCAATGCTCGCCGCCCGGCGAACATCATATAAATTCCGGGAGATGGACGGCCAAGCGGGGGGCTTTCGTTTACTAGCATAGCGCGCGCGAGCAGGCGAACGAACACTCGTCAATATTCCGGACCCGACGGTCCGGCGGCGGCGGCAACGGTGGCAGCGCAGCGCACCGGGGACCGCGGGGGGTGAAAAGGCGCTGGGCAAGTGGACAGTCCATTTCTCTGCCGGCAGCGCGCGCGCTCCTCCACGTTCCACGTTCTCGCATATGCACGCCAACAAATCATTCCTCTACGACACACACGCAAGCCGCCCCCTGCATACTGTTTTAGCACAACATATTTGCCGGCGAAATGCACCCGCAGTAAAATGAACAAGCGAAATAGTACTTCTTGAAGAAAAAGTCCACCATTTTATATTGGAAAAGGGTGCCACGAATATCTATAAAATGTCCAGAAAATAATAAAAGGGGCTTTTTAATACGCAGCATGTCTACTCAGCATAATATATCATTCGGGTCCGAGCTACCCTCTCCGCATGTTTCATACGCGAATATAGAGAAAGGACACGGCAGTGGACCACAGCATGGACCTGGATGGTGGTGCAATGCGTTCCGCTGCTTCGCACCATATCCCTTCGGCCAACTCTCCGCAGGCAAGCAAGGCGAGCAAAGGCAAACTCTCTCTTGCACTCGCACCGAGTGTAATTAATGCATTGCGCACAATTTATTTCACGGTGATACAATTAGACGTAAGGTATGACCGGGGGCGTCTCGTTTCGGGCAGGACGCGCGCACGCCGGTTACTAAAATTAATAGCAGCAATATAAGTTGGGATTGTAGTTTGTTTCGGTGAGCGAATTCGAGCTGAGCTGCGGATTAATATGTTATAGGTGTGCACCATGCTTCTCTTCTTAGAAGTCGGTCGTAGTCTTCGTCTCTTCGCGTCACGTTGATCCTCACCTCCCTTTGTTCATCTTCTTCTGATGCCACTTCTTCTAAACACCCGCACCGCACGTTCATAGAGAGGGCGCGTCTAATTAATACCCCCATTAAAGATTATAATTACATATTTGTCTTTGAATCGAATTGAGTGCTTAATTTTCTGCCTTGACGTATTTTTCTCTTGAATGTTCGCTGGTTTAAACCGCGAATTATATTATCTGGCCATAAATGCCAGTTTTATTTATTGTAAATTTTTTGTTTGTTTGCTTTCAAAAAATCACAAAGGAGATGAAAAAATAATGCGGCGTTCTTTTCGCTTCTGCTTGACTGCCATCCGGAACGTTCCGTTCCGTTGCGCTGCGTCCGAAGGGCTTATGTTATTTAATTTCTGCAGCGGTTGTATATTGGGTTGTATGTTACACGGCGCTTTTCAATGGATCGGAGGCGGCTGTGGCAACGGTGAAGGGGCTGTTGTTAGCGGCGGCGGCGGCAACATCGTACACATTCACCACACAAACAACGCTGGCCAACGTTATTGCACTCTTTATTCTTCGGCCGTTTGTGCGTTCGTTTTTTCTTTCCTTGCATCTTCCTTTTTTCTCGCAGCGTGTGTGTTGCTTCAGCCGCCCATCTTGGCCGCACATCAATCTTATTTATGTGGCAACAAAACTCGCAAACGGCGGCAACTCTGCGCGCGCACACCTGCTCGTAATATTTCTGCCCCTTTCTGTGCAACATCACGAACAGTATTGACAATGTCTTCAATTCATTTATACATTTTCCTGCGTTCGAAATTAATTAAATATTAAGCACTTTGTGGAAATATCAATGAGCCGATGACGTGACTGATGTGACGTTCAATTTGTCGCGTGTATTTTTAGCTCTCGGGGCCCTTCTGGAAAAATTGGGGGCTAATTTCGTCATCGTCATCATCTGTCCGCATTTACAAATTGATTATTCATTATGACATTTGACGTTTTACGGGTTGAACGAGGGAGGAACAAACGAAACGATGCGTTGATGTACAAAACGCGCGAGCGCAGCGTTGAACGACACGAAACGAATCTGTTCAAATATTTAATAGAAAAAAATATGCCAGAGAATGAAATGTAACATGACACGGTACGTTAAAAGCAAAGAATTTCCGATTGGCACTTTTAGTCCATTTTGCTAAGCGCTTCGTTCAATTCAGTGAATTATGAGTGTTGTTATTAAATTTTTTCGGAGGCATTAACGGATGCGAGGCGCTAATGAAGAACGATACATATTTCGCGGACAATAACTCAACGATAAAGCGAGCGCCATTTAGATAAGGCATTCGCATAATGCAAGCGCAAAATATATTAGCGCGCTGATAATTTAATCTTTATTATGCGCGCACCAAACGCGACGACGGCGACGACGACGACACCGACGACGGCGACGCACCGAAGCGCTTTAATAATTAATGCCCCAGCACTTTAAGGCGTACGCGCATACGGCGCGCATAAAGCATTTCCATCTTCTCTCATAACAATTTAATAAACCTTAATAACATCTACGTGTTATAAAGTAAATTAATTCAAGGAGTTGCCTCGTGGCACGCAAAAGGGGCGCGCACAGCACTCACGCGCAGGAATGTCATTTATGCCAGGTAAACATTAAGATGAAAACGAAATCTTAATAATTGTGACACAAACATTATACACCAGACGCGTCTGCACTCGCTACGAAAATGGCGTCGTTTCCTTAATGGATATTTCATCTCTTTTAGGCACTTGTGCTTGCCCTTTCAAAAATTATTGCAAGCGTATAATGCAAAAGTTTTTCAAAATTGAGGCAATTATAAATAAAAGTTTATTTTCAACCCCCTCTGGGGTGCATATTCTTCAACTTTTTCTTCTCGTTTAAATCCCAGCAAACGTGGACAAAATACTGCCGGCGAATCAAATTAACGAAAACCGATCCGTCGCGTGTAACTGGAGCACGCGTATGCGAAGCATGAGCTTACAGCCCCTTTTTACATTACGAATGTTTGACAATATCCAAACAGAGAATTGTTTTTTCCCGCGCGTAGAGTCGTCGCCTTACAATTTCATCCGGTGCGCAAAAAGTAATGTTAAATATTGACTGCGGGATTATACGTGCTTCTCCTCGCAGCGTGGTTGCCTGCAGGATGGAAGCGCAATGTAATTAATAGTTTAATTAAAATTGAATTCTCGCCTTCTACACACTTTCGCTCGGCTCTCATGTTGCGCGCGCTGTTGTTGTGTAGGTACGTGTCGTGCAAGTGCGGAAATTTATAAATTTCATATTTGAAACACTTGGAGCTTATAATTGCTTCTCGCCGGAGGACTTTGGTCCTCGGCAGCTTGTGTGCAAACTCATTTTCCTCCTGCATCTTGTTCCATCTCTTTCTCTTTCTGCGGATGGCGCCAGAGCAGCGTGAAAACCTATTAAAATTGTTTAGAACTATAATGTGCTTTCGTATAATCGTAATACTTGGTGATTTTATGCTTAACATTTACCTT
Organism: Anaulacaspis nigra; assembly: GCA_030264675.1. NCBI lineage: Eukaryota > Metazoa > Arthropoda > Insecta > Coleoptera > Staphylinidae > Anaulacaspis > Anaulacaspis nigra. The sequence continues at coordinate 155,734 of JARJDV010004422.1, forward strand.
GCCAGGATATTTGTAATATAAATTTTTTACCTTTAAAGTTATTGCTTAAATTAAAAAAGTTTTCAAATAGAATTCAAAATTAAACACCCTATAATTTTGCATCAGTGTGAGTGTAGTAAGCAAATCATTTGAAGCATCATTGTCCTCATCGTCGTCGTAGTCGTCGTCTGATGCGCAAGGTACTCTCACGGAATTTTGAAATAAAATTATAAGCGCAAAGTCGGCGCGACGCGTTGTTCAGAACACTGAAAGACGAAAAGGAAAGGAAAAGGAGCTCATCGCATGGGAATGCGTCGCGCGAGCAATACGTTGTCGAGTACTTACAATTATAATCACGAGGTGGAATAAGCCGGGTTGGTGCGCGCTTTCGTTCCCAGCGAATGGGGTGATGGCGTAGTGTGGGGCATTAAGTCGCTTGCAAGTTTAATTGCCTTTTTATGCGTTCCGTTTTTCAATTAAGGCGCTGCGCGTACACTTTTGCCGCTCAAATTGCCTTCGCCTCATCGATAAGTATATTGCCATATTATTATACTGTTATTGCTATTGCTTATTGCTGCCGCCGCCTGAGCGCTCCTAAACCTAAAGGCAGCATTTCGTAATGTTATTGATACACGAACTGCAACGATATTCATTTTTCTAAAGGTCTTGCTTATATTTGGCTAATGAGTTGGGATGCAGTGGAGAGTACGAAACACAGTTGCATTCGGAGTACATAGAGGATAACAAAAGAATTTCACTAATACATTAATATATTGAGGATCTGGGATGCATGTGTATGGTGAGGTAGGTGATGTGAATGTGCGCGGGAGCGCGCGTAATGTTCAGGAAAATGGAATGAGCGGTCCGAACAGGAAATTCTGTTTCTCATTTTATCTCTTGATGAACAATGGTCGAGAATCCGTTATAGTTGCTTTGTTAGCACTCCGGCGGTAGACCTGGGTATTGATCAGCAGCGCGGAGAGCGAGAGGAAACGGCTCCCTTTCCTGCTGCTGTTACTGCTGCTGTGCCACCCCCTTCGGTGCGGTGGTGTCCGGCAAGCAACGCGGGCGCGCTCGCACTTATATTCTCGCGCAACGGCGGCAACGGTGGCGGCGGAGAGCTGACCAGTGTCCAACGTACCAGTTCACTTTACACACTCGCATTGCCGCATATGAGTAACGGTGTAACTGCACAAATACGTGCACAAATGCGAATGCTTCAAAATACTTCAGCGCGAGCAGGAGGACCAACATTCCCTCTTGGTTCATTCCAATTCTGTCCACTCATAGCAGCAATATTGAGGCGGCGAATTCTTCATCGTCCAACTATCTTCTTCTCTTCGTCGTCCAAATAATCAATAAGAATAGCACAACACGTATATTGACATTGAAAAATTCGCTTCGTGTCAACGAAAAGCATAGCATTTTGTCTATGTTATTAGCAGAATGCATTCGAAACATTGCAAACATGCACTCATAAATCTAGAGCCTTGTGCCCGGTTATTATTAAATTTGTATCATAAATGTCACCCCGCACGTAGACAGTTTGGAACGTAATTGAAGAATGACGAAATTAAAGTGAGTAGCCGAACACTGTACGTAGGCAACATTTCGGAATTTCGATATCCGTAAATTGTTAGTAGAGCGCGTGTTGTAAGCTCTGGGAGATTAGGCAATAACTTGGGGGAATTAACAGCCAAAGGGGGTCGAAGAACTGACCGCTGGTCAAGCGCGAAGAGCGGAGAAGAGAATTTGCAATAATATTATATTCGTACATGTGAGTGCATGTGCAGCCCTATGGTCTCTCTCTTCATCTGGACTTGGCGAGTCGGAAGAGGACGAAACGAACGCACGACCAAAACGGCCGCGGTCCCCGAGAGTGGAGCGCATCCGGGCATCAGCAAATAGCCATTTAAGCGTCGTTGATTTTACGAAACAAAGGATATTGCACCCTGCAGACTCTGTCATTTCCAGTTCTGTACAGATGTCGTCCAATATTTATTATTCAGCGGGTGACCCCCCGCGTAGGATATTCCTGGCCCGCCGTCACAGGCGAGTTTTGGCACCACCACAGCCTGAGCCTGAGATTCCTAGTCCTCCTATGTCGTTGAATATGAAGTTTGTAGTTTGCTCTATCGTGCTGGCAGTGTTTAGTTTGATATCATTACTAATATTAGGACACTTTGAAATGGGTAAATAAATCTAAATAGTGTGACCAAAAATTTGCTATCTATAAGGTTAACCGAAGCACGATGAATAAACACGACACGCAATTTGTTGTGCTCATTACAATCGTGCTTGGGTGAAACCAAGGGGGTTTGTTCCGGTTCCAGTTTCCGGTTTTAATTTAACGTACATCTATAAATATAAAATGTAAACGGAGAGAACGGAAAGTGAAAGATGTTAACGAACGAACGAAAGAACGAACGAAAAGGACGCGTGGAAGCGTAAACGAAAAATAGAGGACGGAAAAGAAAAGTACGGAAAAGTACAACGTGTAGCTGCGGCAGCATCTCCATCATTAGTGTGTAAATACAAGAGTCAGACCCTCAGATTTTACCACAAATTAACTTTTGATACTGTTCTCAGCGGAGATATAAAAAGCCGAGTTAATTCGAACAACTCTCTCATGGATGGCCACCGCAGCAACATCTCAAGAAGGCGAAGAAAGCCTACGAGTCTTCTTCGTTCGCTAGAGGAGAATACATTTAAATGGTAATGCAGATGGAATATTTCCAATGACATTCGAACCCTCTTCTTCTTCTTCATCGTCTGCTACTGCTTTTTGCGGTGCGAATTAAAACTTTGTAACATTAAAATCCGTCATTTCCATGAATGATTGAATGGCTGTTTGTGTTGGGTTTGCTGCCTAGAGCTGCGAGGACTAAAGACGGAACGAAGGACCAGGAGCTAACAAAGCGAGCGCTCGTTCATTCGCGACACGCAAATAATTTCGATGAATTACGATTTTGCAATTCCTATCTATTATGAAGAAAGCCCGCCAAGGCTAATGTAATGGAAATGCAAACGTCGATAGGCATTTGAATTTGCTTTTGCGTTCGTGGAACATATTTCAAGTATACTTTTATGAGCGGAATGTCAAATGAAATTAGCCACAAACATTTTCCAGAATAATTTATAATTTCTCGATTATAAATTAACAAGATATTAGATAAAGCTAGAAAATTGATTAAGTAAGTCAAAAAAGGACATAAAAAATGTTGAAATAAGTCCTTTTAAGACCCCCTGATTATATGTGCTTGAAGCGAAGGTCCAAGGCATCACTCAACGAAGCTTCTTTCCACCTACGGTATTCTCTATTCTTTCGGGAAGCAGTAAGAACGTCTTCTGCACGTATACGTATATAAGTGGTTGGTTCGGCCGAAGTGTATTTGTTTCTTTTATCTCATTTCGCGAGCGTTCAATTGTTCTGACTGTCAATATCCGTTCCACGAGCAGTATTCGAGTCGGCTTTGAGTGGTCGCTCTTGCTGGACTCGCGCGCGGCGCGGCGGCGGCGCTCTTATCTGAAGGAATTCAATTTCTGTTATTCGACCAGCAAGAGCGTGCGTGCGCGCCCCTCGCCGGACGCTATCATCATCTTTAAACGTTTTTGTTGTACGAGTGTATTGCGCGCTCGCTTTGTGGGCCACCTGGACGTGCAAAGATACACCCTCCTCGCTTTGCCCTTGCCGCCTCCACTAACACCGCCAACCCGGTGGTATTGTGTATATTTCTTCTGTGCGCGCGCGGAAGAAAAGCACTTTCATAAATCTGCGCCTCGAGATATATGTGCGCACAATTTCCGGGATCCGGCCATTAAGCGTGAGCGCCCTCCGCATTCGCTCGTATTTGAAGCCGTCGTCGTCGGCTGCTGTTTGATTTCGCTCGCTTTCTTCTCAATACATTTAATATTTACGGAGGTGTGTTTTGCCAATAACTGCGAATTCTTAGGCGTCTACTTCGGACAGCTCCATTCGTCGTCCTGCACGCGCACGCATCCTTTAATTCCATTCTTCCTAGAACAACACGCGCACGATAAAGAATGGGCAAAACGAAAAACATGAAAAGTTGAAATGCGCCCCACTCGCCTCGGCTTATGTCTTATAAGTATAGCTATGTGTCTGGGAAGAAGTTCTTGCCATATCCGAATGTGTGTGTGTTGCGCGTAGATTGAAAACGAGAGAAAAATGACCGCTGTCCGAGCGGGCAGTGCTTCATTCGCCTGAACGAGGAAGAAAACTTATCAAAGTTTGATGGTCGTCCACGCTCACCACCCCTCTTCTCTTCGCCGCCAACATCGCGCACTCGAAATACCACTGGCATCCTCTCTTCACTCTCTTCATACACACATACCCACGCGTACGCATTAAGGGAGGCGAGTAAGGCCTGGCAAACTGCACAACCGGCGTCCAACTTTCTTGATAAAAGAACAAATAATGGAAACTTTCAAGTACACTGTGCAAACACCTGAACGGATATGAAACAACCCCATGTGTATATACTAGAAGAGATTCACATACCCATACACATATTCATACACACATGAGCATTGTAGAAATTCTTGCTTACTCATTGTCTTTTTCCTGCTTCTTCATTGTTTTATCTACATGTCATCTTCTTCTCTATAGAACTCATCTACTGTTGCTGGTTTTTCCACCCGCCATAAAGGGTCTTGATTTGCCATCGGGAACAAAAGGGTTTGAGGACTGAAGGATGACTACTCCGGTCGAGATGAAGGAAGATCGCAAGAGGTAGGATACAGTTTAATTATTTTCGGTTATGTTTGCTTCGCTTCTTGCCGAGAGAACATAATTGCATTATGCATTCGGAAATGCGCGCGCTCTCGCTCTCCGCGCCAGCAGCCCCGCTGTGGGGGGTGGTTGTATGCTCGCTGCCGCCGCCGCACATGGTGCTGCGAGTGTGCGGTGCGGAATACAGTTGTCCGGTCCGACGCTGAGTTGGATTATTTAAGACGACAGCGCTATGCTTCGTAGATTCCCGAGCAAATCTCATCCGCAAAGCTTTCTTTGTCATTCTTTGCGTCGCTTCGTCCGCGCTGTATATTTACCTTTCTCTCTTTGCTTCGAGCCGAGCGACTGCAAGCGCTTGAGGGCAAACGAACGAACGAACCAACTAAGAACAAAGTTTCTGGGATTTCGTGCGAGAGCTCAACTAGAAAAGTTTCTCAGCGTTCGGACTTTATACATGTATGGAATGGACACTGAAATGGACAATTTTCATACACCACACCGACATTGACGGGGAGTAACATGGGGCAGTATGCGTACTATTTTATAATAACAAACACCCCCGCGTGTATAACCGACGCTGGTGGCGGCACATCTATAAAGTAAATTGAAACGCGCAGAAATCAATCTGCGTGTGGCAAGAATGCCACATCAAAGTAAACGCGGATGAGTCGTATCGAAATGGAATGAACGCAAAAAGAAGAAGGTAAATTAATTCTGTCAGCGGCAGATAAACGTCGATTCGTAAGGAAGATTCATGATTTTAATAATAGTACGGTGATCGCAGACAGGTGATGGGGAAAAATTGTTGTTGATTGCATGTGGTGCTGCTGTTGCGCTCAAGACCTAAGAGTTCTGCGGATAAGCGCTTTTCAAAAGGTGAAATCGTGTCTGGCAATGGCAGCTCGGGTGTAATTAAGAAGGTGGTCGAGAGTTGAACTTCATTAGGTGCGCTCGACTAGGCTACTGAGAGTGCAAGGAGTACGCTAAAGAGAGAAGCAGGGAATAAGCGGGAGGAGAAGGAAAAACAGGAAGCTGGGAGGTAGTATGCAAATCCCTGCTCGGAGTGCTGGTCAGAGCCGAGTGCGCGTTCCTGCTTTGCTCCTGCTCGACCGACCCCTCCAGAAATATGGCAGCCAATCCTGACCCGGCTGTTTATTACTTACATAAATCCATCATATTCATACCGAGGAGCGGGTGCGAGGGTCGCGTGCGCTCACCGCGTTCCACTGCGATTGGGCGAACGTAAAGCGTTCGCGATGCGGGGGCGAACCGCGCGTCTGCATGGCGCAATGCGGACTTCTTCGCCGTCTCTCCGCCTTGATATTAATATTGAATTTTTGTGTCTCGAAGAATCGCGATATGCGCGCGCAGCACTTGGGACTGGACAGCGGCCGTTGGACGCTCGTATTTCTCGACCTGCAGGAGAGGAAAGGAGACACTTGCGTTGGTGATGGTAATTGTCGCACAGCATGTGCGTGCATTGTATGTATTTGAGATGATTGTACATACATACTAAGCTGTCCGTACAAATGCGAAATGGAATATAGAATGATACAGGAGCAGGTCGGGAGATGCACATGCGGCGCGTGCGCACATCGGGAGGAGAGGGATAACGGGATCGCTTGTGTGGACACAAACGGTGTGTGCGCGCCGGACCTCATTATAGAGAGGCGAAACGATATTTACTGATGGGACTCGCCCGATATTCCAGAGCGACACAAAAGGCCTCCGCCACCGTTGCCGCCGCCGCCGCCGTTGAGCATCTGAAAGATTTCAATTTAGCGCACTGATAGAGCCCTGCCATTGCACACATTCATAGTAGCCATCCACACGCACATTGGGACATTGCAGGATTTGCAGACGTATACGTCTTTATACGTGCACACGGCATGTCCAGGGCGCGGTGCACTGGACAGCACAGCCACCCGCACAACTCTTGAAAATCAATAACACACATCTTTGAGCAAACACACTTGGCAGTGCACACACGCAACTACCCCTCCTCCTCGTCATCCGCCGCCGCCACTGCCGCCACTGCCGCCTGCCTCTCGAGGGGCCGCCGTCCTCGCTCGCGCGCCTCGCGCACGCTGTTGCATTATAAAGAATGAGAAATGCAATATCAACATCAGCTTGATTTCCCAATTCCCATTCCTCCCGAGCGTCGTCCGCTTTGACAGTATAAGTAAAGCCCCGTCTTCTCCCGACTACTTTTGCTTCTTCGTGAGGATGGACAGTCGAGTGTCGTCCTGCTTCTCTTCATTCTCCATGTGTATATGTAGTTTCTCTTGTGCACTTCAAATAACCAAAGTTTTCGCTACTCATTTTTCACTCGAACGTTAGTTAAACTGGACCTCGTCTTCGTCCAAGCTCGGACCAGGGCTAGACGAAAAAGAAGAGATAAGAGGTCTATATTTTCTTAGCGTCCCATTCTTCCCATTCGTTTATTTTGGCGAAATGGCAATTTCAACTTATTTTCTTTCGTTTGTCTAATAAAAGCTGCGTATAATAACACCTGGTCGTCGGTTAGCAGTTCATTTAGCAGGTAGTATTATTTTTAGATCAAGTTTAAGACTTGCAAAGATGGAGAAATCTTATATTAATGTAAGTACATGCCTACATATTTTCAATTGCGCCTTGAGAGTATATATAGATGTTTCATGTATATGGTGGAGGAAGGAATATACACCAATCATAAATACGGAGTTTAGTCCCCCCTCAGATATGAATTATAATAAGCACGGGTGGATATTATTGGAGCTAGCGGGGCGCTATCCGGACCAATCCTGCAGAAATATGATATTATATATAGAGGGAGAGGGTCGGCGTGCGTCGGCGGCGTCGGCGCAACTTGGAATCGATTGCAGGAGAGCGCGTCCATTCTCCATCGTCGCGACGCCTAGCGCACGCGAGCGCACACATATAGAAAATGTGTGTATATGAGCACGAAGCGAGCGTCTCTCATATCATATCGTCGCACGTATATATCGCCGTCATTGGAGGGACATACACGGCCACGCGCAGAACAATGCAACGACGACGGTGGTGGCGGCGGCGGCGATCAAACAAAGTAAGCGCTACACACGAACGGCATACTTGTATATGGAAATATATACATTTATAGAGAGGGAGAAAATCGGCCAGAGAAAGACGAATGAATATTTCCACTTACCCCGCACCGCGGCGACGCTGGAGGCGGTTTCACTCACGGCTGTGACGCAGCGTCCAACAACATAAGCAAGGCACGATGCCATTGTCGAGGAAGACGATGGGACAGAAGCACAAATTTGCATGTGCACATTGTAATCAATAGCCAGTCGCCGACTCACTGAGTGGTCGCGACGTGCGCTGCACGAAAAAGCACCCGCCGCCACGCCACGTGCGTGCCACGGCGCGCAACTTTTCGCCATCGTCATCGCGTCCCCGCCGCCCAAACACCCATCATCGCTGATGGAGTTCGTTATCTCGCCAAGGCGATCCAAAGAGTAGCCCTCGCACGTATTTCATCTTCGGCCGAATTGCCGAAATGTCGAAGGAGAAGACGATGCGTCCCCGATTTAATGTGCGGAATTAGATTATGGACCAACCGGCATTGAAATAGGAAGATACTAATTTCAGATAATGCACCATCATCATCATTTATGCACCTATATCTACAGTGAAAATTAATATATTATAAATGCTTATATACTTTTAGGTACTTTTGGAATGATTAAATTAAAAGGCCTTTTTGCGGCTTCTAGAGCAAAGCGGAATACTTCACTTCCGGCTGAATGATAAAGTATAATATGTTGCGTAATAATTTCGATGGAAGGTAATTCTATTGGAAAATTGGCAGCCGCACACGCACGTGCAAACTCCGAGGGGATTGAGTAAAACCGCGCAACTGGAAATTATATTAAAGTGTTCCATCTACGTGCGTTATATCTATCTCTCTATGCGCGCTGCTGCCGCCGCTATGCCGTTCTACAACCGCCAGAGCAAGGGCAGGCAGGCAGAGCAACGAATCATCTCCCTGCGGCTTACTGCACAAAACAAAGTTACATTTCGTCGGCACAAATTAAATTTTAACAGAACGTAATTGAACGCGCTGAGCGAACGAAACGAACGAGAGAACGGCGGCGCGCATCTCTGCGCTCCGAGCAAGGCATTCCCGGCGTATTTTATGCTTAATACATACAGCGACCGCAAATAATTGTAACCCTTTCCGTTTCCTGAGCGTCTATCTGTTCGATCAACAGATAATCCAAACTCTACTCTTATCTACCTTGCAGATAAAACGGATGTAGATTTGTATTTGTGAGGCATACATGCAAAACGCGAACCACTCTCTCAAATACTTGCTTGCATTTGGTTCTTGTCCCTCCTTGTTTTCAACTTTTTTGCCAGAGCATTAGTTTATGTACCTGAGCGTTTTTCTGACCGCATCGTCAAGCAAATGGTTTATACTTTATTTCATAAAGAGACGAGCGCACTCATTTATTTAAATACGCGCTTGTCGTATTCATTATTTTCGGTACAGCCGCCTCCAGATAAATTCTTTTGCTTTGTTCGACCGCATGCACTGAATTAAAAAAAGCGAAACGATTTATAATAAATGAGTAAGCACAACAATACCGCGCGTGACGTTTTTTAAGCATTGGGAAGCCCTACTAGAGCATCAGCGGCGTTTTTTTATTCAAGCGACCAATTGATTTCGACCTGATACATTAAAACGTAAATAAAAAATATGGGTCAATATTTAAAGTCGCTCAGATACGTCTACGTCCTGCGTGTCGTATCTCTCCTTACGACCACATGAGTCCGCTCCCTAAGGATTATTCAGGGTCATAACAAGTGTAATCGATCAGCCGAGCATGCATTTCTGTTGCTTCTTTAACACTTATTGCACTCAAAACAAATGCTCTTTTCAATATTCATTGTAAACATTATTTATTAACTATTAATTCTAGCACCTTATAATCTTACATGTCTATATCAATGGCTGTTTATAGTTCACCTATTCACTCTCTTCTTCATCACTAAAGTAAGAACTCTTCTTAATTTTCTTTGGCATTACAGTATCCCCCATTGTACTGGAACTCATAATAAATTGATCTGTAGATTTTTCTTGCTCAAATCTTTCATGCTAAAAAATAGCATAGTTAATAATTTGCAAACTGTAAATCAAAGTAATTTATTACTTCAGCAGCAATTGCAGCACTCAATGTTTCATTATCTTCTGGTTCATCTGCATCAACATTACTATAAATGTTAATCTCTTGTGATGTTTGGACCAAAAGTTTTGGCTTTCTTTTCCTTTTTTTCTTGGGAGGTGGATCTCGTGCTCCTAGCAAATTTGCTGAACATGCATAACTTAAATGCCCACTCTCACCACATTCATAGCAATAGCTTTTATCTGGATAAATCTGAAAAAATTATATTTTTATTAAGATAAATATGATATCATATATTCATACCCGTTTTTTAATGAACTCAGTGCTTCTTCCATTATCTTTAGCAATACTTGATTTTAATGTTCGTCCAAAGAAGTCTTTACCATTTGTTCCTTCAACACACTTAATTGCATCATCCTGGTGAAGAAATAATATAAACGCAACTCCTTTACTTTTACGAGTGGTTTTATCTTTAACAATAGTCACCCTAAAATCTTAGAATTATTTATTTATTCTTAGTGGAACTATAGGCAACAAATACTTCACAATTTTACCATACTTATCAAATAACTTATGTATATCATTATTCTTGAGATCATAGGGGATATTTGATATATAGACGGTACTCTTTCTTGGTGATTCCTGTGTATTCATGATATCCATACAGCTTTGCTGCTAACAGTTATTGAATGCCACAGCTATGTACGTATATTTACGTTCGACAGGATAAGTTGGGTTATGTTTACTGATGTTTACAAACTCGGTACCACTACATACGTTTGTGTTCCTTCCATAGGTGGCTGGCTTGAGGTTTTTACTATTTTTGTTTTACATTTTCTGAATAATTGTTCAAATCACAATCAAACTGAACCTGAATTCTCAACTAGATATTTGCATATATTTTTTAAAATTTGCTTTGAGACAATCTCCAAACTATCGTTGGTCACGCCTCCCATTCAGTATGTGTATATCATATTCATTATAGTCAGCAAAAAGTAGAAACATACTCAAACATACTGAGCTACCAATTTAGTACGAAGTTTGGGGCGGTATAATAAAATAATATCGATCTGGGGTGAGCTTAAAACATACTTTCTGCAATTACTAAAGTTCACAGCTTTGTCTTGTTTGGATAAATCATAGAGAAATAGGAAAAGAGAAGTAAGTCACATACATTTTTGTTGTCCTACATGTTGCTTCTATTTTAAGATGCTTGCTATATGAGCTCATCAGGTTGCAATATTATATATATATTAGGCAAGTGATATGAATCATTTAGTTTTTTCTAATTTGTTTATTTCAGACCATGGCTGATTCAGGTTTTCCTAGTCAACATACAACAACAACCACTGTCACTACAAGCACAACAGTTCAAACCAACCTGCGGTATGATCCAGCTTATATAAAAACACTTCCAGGGATATTAAAAATTATACAAATTGTAAGTTCAACTATTGATCTATTGATTACTTGTTTTAGTAGGATTGGTTTATTTTTATTTTAGATACTAAATTTGCTTGGTTTCATTAGTATTGAAGCTAGTGGTGTCTACTCGTACTTATCAAGAGGATCATGGTTTAATTTTGTTGCCATGACTGCATTTTGGTTCACTGGCATTCTACTTGCATTCTACCTTTTCCATGTTGTTGAGAAATTTTTTAAAATTCCATGGCTAAAGATTGAACTTGTTTTCTGTGCTGTATGGACATTGTTCTACTTAATTGCAGCTTGCTTAGCTGTATCATTACAAGTGGAAGGATTTGTTGTTGCTGGGGTAGGTATTATATGTCTAGTTCAGAACTATTTATTTGTAATATTTAAAATTTTCAAGTTCTTTGGCTTCTGTGCGATGGTTGCATATGCCTATGATGCATTCTTGAAATACAAGGCTGTTCAGAATGGGGAGTTAGCTCAAGGAGACAGAGCAATTAATAAACAAACCACCACTATTACATCACCAACTTACTAGGTCTATATTGTGAGTTACAAGTTTTTCTCATGCACTTATTTATAAGTACAAAACAACTTTAGCCACAATTGCTTTGTTCAATGAATTGTATTAAGCATGCAATTAGCTTTTAAAGTATTTGGCATGTATGCCATTAAATGTTATAAATATTTCTAAAATATTAAAATGCAAGTTTTACTTATTAGGTATTGAGTTGGCTTTGTTTAAAATCACATTAACAATAAAAAGCGTGGAATGATTCTAAATAAATCTACATGTAATACTTACACATATTAATATTTGTTAAATATTAAAAATATCTAGCAAAGGACCAAATTATGTTTATTGCAAAATATATATTGTTTTTCGATCTGATATTGTTTTATTTTCTTATTGATATTAATTTCACCTAAAAAATATGGGGCTGTTCTTGCCACAGAATTGTCATGTGTTAGTTGTAAAAGATTGAACGTATATGGGAATATAATGCAGTGGTTAATTTTTCAGTCTGATAAGTCCCATTTATATAAAACATTATTTTAAATTCCAACAAATTTGAAAAAAGCAGTCAATATGAAATTTAGCTGTGTTGGCAGCAGCAGGTTTAGTTGTTAGCATATACAATCAACATGAATTCCCAACTCTGTGGTCTGTGGTATCTTCATCAGAGGTATCTCCAATCTCCGTGTAAAGCAGAATTCTTTTTGTTATGAATTGAAACCGATTGAAACTATAAAACAAAGATCAAATTCCGTTGTACCAACAGGGCTTAGGTGCCTAGCGGTCCCGTTTGTTGCAGTGGTTTATGAGCCCCGGGTTAGATTCCCGCAAGACTCAAGCTTAACTAAATAATCAGTTTATTTTTGCGCTCCGACCTGATCCAATAAATTTAATCATATATGCGAGGATCCATCAGAGCGGACTATGGCGCCGTTTTTATTTTTCGGAGCGCGTAGTCGGTTTCATGACGTTAGGTCCCCCGACACTTGGCCCC